>PVIY010054630.1:0-13115 GCA_004026745.1 Myrmecophaga tridactyla
GGGTCTGGCTAGCCTCCTTGAGGAAGAAGGTGGTCTCAGCTCACAGGACACTGTAGCTCATGGGAGAAAAGTGGGCAGTGAGGATAGTCTCTGCACATTGGATCTGACTCCGCCAACCTCTATCGCTAGGAAAGACAAGAGGAAAACAAAGACAGGGTCACTCTGTGACCCAGATGCAGACCCAGATCAGTGGGCAATTCTTACATGAGGGCAAACAGTTCTGGACTCTACTCACTTTGAATTTTCATATTTCCTTCAGGATCTGCCTGTAAAGGACCCTGCCTGACCCACACATCATGCACTGGTAGGAGCTTGAGATATGTGTGATTTGATAGTTTTGTAAGTATAACGTGGTTGAATAGCAGTGATTTCATATAGCTGAACCTAAACTAAGCAAAAGGCAGCCAGTTCCCAATAGGGTAAAGTGGTATTTTCATTCATAATGTGTCTAAGTTTAAAATATATTTAATGGTCCTGGTATGTGACAGGACAGCAGAGCAATGGGACCGAGCAAAGTCCATTTGAAAACGCTCATACATGGAGAATTTGGTATGTGAAAAGGGGGCCATCTAAAATCATGTGGCCAAGATGAGTCTTTGAAAAACATATGCTGGGTTGGGATAACTGCTTAGCCATTTGGAAAAAAAAGATAAAATTGCACTGTATCAGAGATCTAAATGTGAGAGTATGAAGACTTTCCAGTACTAGAAAAGTAATATTGTTGCAAGCAGGCCCCCCCTTCTTTCTCTTATTGGGTTGCCTTTTCTGTAGAAAACACCAGACCCCCTCTCCTGACCTCTGGGAATAGATGAAGCTGCAGGCAATAAAGATAGAATACATTCCTGGGGTAGAGACTCCCTCTCCTAACCACTGGGAATGGACGAAACTGCAGACAATAAAGAGAAGACACATTCGTGGGATAGGGACCCCTCCCCTAACTGCACATCTGCTTCTGCAAGTTGCTTCACACCTTAAACTGACCAATTGTTTTTCCTTTAATATTGCTATTTGCTGTATTAGACTTGCCCTACCTGTAGCATGTAATAGTGTCTATAAAAAAATCAATGTAGCCTTTTGTTCAGAACTCAGACTGTTGAGGTGACACAGATGAGCCCAGTGCACACGAGCTAATAAATCACTTGCTTCCCAAAACTGCAGACCCTTAGTCTCAGCTTGCTGTAGTTTCGCTGAATGTTCCCGGAGGCCTGTGACCTCAAATCTCATTTTCGTGCTACAGTATGGATCAATTCCACTTTAAGAAGGGTATTGGGAAAAGCTTTCTAATTATGACACACTCAGAATGCATTTTCTTTCTTTTGGGGGGGTGGCAGACTGGGTCTGAATTCATTTAAAAAATAATGTTAACTGTACCTATGTAAAACTCACATATGTATATGTTTTATGCATGTATAAATTTAAACAGAGGAGGAAGATAACAATTGAAGGTCCCTGATTTCTGCATGGAAACACAGAGTGAAAATCATCTTTAAAATGCTGCAAGAAAAGAACAATCAACACAGAGCATTAGGTGCAGAATATGTTTTTAAGGATGCAAGGCAAAACAGGCAAGGATGGGGAGGACAGAAAAACAGGGGAATTGATCACTCGGGCCCTGCACTGTTACAATGTAAAAGGAAATTGCTCAGGCTGAGTGTCAATGATTACAAGAAGCTTTGAACTGCAGGAAAAATGGAGGTAGACCAGACATAGTGAATATATAGATAACTATGATACTCTCTCATGCAAATGTTAAATCCTTTGCTATAGGAATGAGTTGAGCGAATTTACAACCTTTTTCCAGAAAGGATAACACTAGTCTGTGTGGATGGGAAAATGCATATATAGGGAATGATGTGACATCTACAGCCAGGACCGGGGGATTAAATCATCTCCATGGCTGTAAGTCATCAATATTTTGTTCAAGTCATTAAAACATGAACTGTTATTGGTATATGAACAATTTGGTATGCTTATGTAACCCCAGAGTAACCGTGCAAAGGGATCCAGAGTTCAAAAGAATTGGGTAACCAGAAAGTTCTACACCGAAGAGATATAAGTCAAGCAGCAAAAATACAGGGATGCAAGTTTTGTGTGAACAAAGGGTTTCAGTTCCCTTGGTAAGACATCTAGGAATAGAATTGCTGGATCATATGGTAAGCCTGTGTCTCCCAGCCTGCCCTTCTCCACACCACTGCCACCACCATGGCCAGATCTGGCTAGCCCACTTCTTCAGTCAGTGACACTCTCCTCATGACCCTGGGGAAAGGACCACACAGACCCACATCTGCTGGCAGCAATGCTACGACCTCTGGCAAGAAACCAGGGAGCCTAGGCTCACAATGAGATGGTTTTCTGCCATGCTGCCTAAGGGCTCCTTTCTCCCACATGGTCACTGACATTGATGAGCCAGAGCAGGAGGACGGCCACACCTCCCTCATTCCAAGCACCTTACCCCAGCATCCCTGAAGTGCTGGGCATTCAGAATCTCAGCCGCAGCTCTGTCACATATGGATCCTTCAGGTGGCATCCGCTTTCGTCCCACACATTCTTCTTACACTTTTCCAAGATGCATCACAAACAAAAGCCAAGGTGTTTGAGATTTGCCTTCAGCCAAAGCAAACTGCGGCCTTTCATTGCTCTCCAGATATGTGTCCTTCCCAACTGCCATTCATGGGAAGTTACCTAGAGAAGATTTACCCCTCCATTGCCCTGGACCCATGCAAGAGGATGAGGAACTGTCATGGTTATCTGAGAAGGCACCCAGATCTGGTAGTGTTCAGTCTGCATTTATGCCCCTGGGGTCAGGGGAGACATCTCCTTCTTCTCAAACCTGGGACTCTCATGAGACTCCTCCATTTCAGGAGCCCAGAAAGCTGCTTCACCAAAAAACCCCAGTCCACACCTTTAGTAAATGCCATCACAAGCTTAAACAGCTCCATGGGAGGCCTCAATCAGTGGGGAGGGAAACTGGCAGCTCCATCCTTGCACCAATTGCCTCCCAGGTACACGGCAGAGGTGATGGAAGAAGGCTATCTCCATTCAGTCTATCTCCACCACCCCAGAGGTGGCCCAGAGGAAGATGCAGAGCAAAGAGGCTTCCAATGAAACTGAAGGGATGAAAGAAATTCAAGTAATTGTTCACCCAAATCACACAGTACTAGACACCTTAGGCTGAAGGTTCCTATCTTGCCACATTGGCAAGGGGACTCTGATGCTGCAACCACACTCCCAGCTCATTTATCACATGTCATAGATTGGGAGGAAACTAGCTAAAGGAAGACTTTGCAATCTGGGCAGGAAAAGAGTTAAAAGTGGGAACTGAAGCAATAGAGGAATCGTGGCATCTCTGTGGAGCTCCTTCTGTGTCCTAATCACAAATTTGAAAGGTGATGAGAAACACAAGAACCTTGGTCTCTGTCCTCCCAGGACTTCAAGAGTCCAGGCAACCTGATCACTGGGCAAACTACACAAATCAATCTGGTTTTACAAATGTAGGCATGGTTTGGTAAGAGGAGCTGAGGAAGCTTTGGGGACACATATACCAAATATCCTGACATGGGCATGGAGGAATACTGTCTACATACAGCACCATCTAGAGTAGACTTTGCCTTATAAAGTCATCTATACTTGTCCACTCAGGAACCCTGGATGTCTGTTTACTTCTCACACTGGTCATCATGGAGTAGACAGGAACCAAACCTGTGTTTGACTAACCCAAATTCCTAGGCTGCAGGCAACGTCTCCTGCATCACAGATCTTGGAATGGGCAGCCTGCTACTGAGTATTTGTTTCAGCTGGTCCAGGCATTCTTGAAAACATCTGTATGTCATTTCTTCGACCTCCCTCCACTGGAGAGCCCTGTAAGCAAGGCTCATACCAATGAGTGCTGGTCACTCACGGAAATGTTATGGAAGCATTCATGGTTATGTTGAAAAGACCATGAGCCTCTGCCTGGTGAGTGACATGTGGGTCACTTACTCAGGCAGACCTCAGCCACCAGGAAGGGTCTCGAGGTCCTGAGACCACCCAGGTACCAGGGAGCAGTGGCCAATGGGGAGACCTCACATAGGTCCTCCAGACAGTGCATAAAACCTGCAGAACATTTGAGTACAATTCACCCATGCATTTCCATCCTCTGGACGAAGAAACACCCCCAGCCAGGGAGCTTCCTTGGCTCAGGCCTCAGACATCATCATACAGTAGTGGCCACACCTACTGGGCACAGCCAAATTCCTACATGAGCAAAGAAAATCGGTATGATATGCTACTCTCTCGTCAAAAGGTGTTTCTGCCTAGTAAGAGCAACAACACCATGCATTTGTATTGAAATGGAAATGGACAAAGAAAGTACACTAAAATCTGAGTTTCTGCCTTCCTTATTCTTCAGCTTCCCAGGTGTACCCCTGGAAGTGACAGTGTTGCATTTTACACATAGCAACCAACATACATTCATTGAAATTTCCAGAGGGAGTGATACCATGCCAGGCAGTTTCCAAAGGTGTCACACATATTTACTCATGTGTTCTCCACTTACTGTGGCCACTTAGCTGCCAGAAGGAAAGAAAATCCTCCTCTTCATCTAACTATTCGCCCAAAATGGGAAGTCTGAATTACTTCCCTTTCAATGGCTACAGCTGTGATAAGATGACTCCATTTTTACATAAATATGTCCTAGTTATTTCCCATTTTCCTTCCATTTTGACACTTATGTGTGAACCTGGTATATATTTTCTGTATTTTTCAACCAAGGACCTGTCAAAATTTTGTCAAGCAGGCGGGCCACGGTGGCTCAGCAGGTAAGAATGCTTGCCTGCCATGCCCGAGGACCCAGGTTCGATTCCTGGTGCCTGCCCATGTTAAAAAAAATTTTGTCAAGCTCCCTAGCTTTCTTTCTAATTCTGTTAGGACAAAGCAGTATTACTGGTTTGCTTCCATACCCATTCAACTACCTCCCTAACTTGGGTCAATCTCTGGAGAAAATATGACATCTGGAATGCTACAATTTTTAGATCACATCAATGACCTATACAATCTATCAGTTTTTGAAATCTGTGGCATACCCCTAATAATCATCAATTATAGAGTAGCCTACTGTTACCATGAGGGGTACCTTCCTTATTTTATGCATGGCAGCTCCCTCATCTTCCTTCTAGGATTTTCACCTTTTGCCTATATTTGGGGACACAGCACATCCCTTCATACAGGTAGTTTTCACTGTCAGATAATTAAAACTTGTGTGTTTCTGTGTCCACTTATGAGCCAGCCTCACAGCTGCTCCTCCATTTAACTTCCTTATATGGGTCCATCCAACATGTTCATCCATAACAGGAATAGACTGCTGATAATATGCTGATTTTTCTTTTGAATTACTTGGTGAAAAGCCAGACTTTCATGTGCACAATGATACAGAAACTGTGTAGTGAATTCACAGAGATGGAATCAAAGCTTAGAGCAGAGACTTAGTTGCAGAAAGGGTTAAATGAGGTAGTATAGAGAGATGATAATAGGAGGATATCTGTCATTTGATATTTATATTCTTAGAGAAGTACATACCACCCTATGAGCTGAAATCATATTGACACTGTTCATATTTACTCCAGAACAAATTTACACTATTCCATCTAGAAACTGTGGGTGACTCAGCATTGTAGGAGATGTGTAAGTGGTGGGATTTCAAATAAAGAATGAAGCCTCTATTTCTTCTGACCATGTCAGCATGTTCCTCTTCACCCTACAATCTCACTACTGGCTATGCATGGGAGGGAGGGCAGGCCATTTTCTCTCATAAGAGTTAGTTTCAAAACAAAAACATTTTCTCTTCATGATATGGTCACCTAAAATCACCCATGTATAGAAAGAGCAGTTAGACATTGTGTTTAACAATTTGTGAACTATAATCAAAATACACATTTACTTTTATACTTGTCAGTTAGCCCAGATACCCACATTTTACAGATATAATTAGGTAAACTTTTACCAAAGCCCCCCCCACCTAGAGAAAAGCCTGAGAAAAAGGGAGTAAGTTTTCCTCAACTGAACCACGACCATCCTGTCTTTCAAAACACAGGAACCTTAGACTCAAAAATAAACCTACAGGGACTGATAGGTCACTGAGCAGAAAGACAGTAACACACACAGAAAAAGAGGTAACGTACACAGATGAGAAAGTAGTCCAATTTAGGAAGCAGATGACCAAGAAGTACCTCAGTTCATGATGGTTAGCCATCAGAATCCATCAACAGAGGACTCTTGTCAAAGTCAAGTGAAGTTGCCTGAGCCATACAGGAAAAGCACCATCAATGTACTGACAGTTCCTCTCTATACACCAAGCTGACAGGGTGGAACCATTGGAGGAGGAGGCTAATGCCAGGGCAGACGTGGAGACTACATGGAAAAGTGAGGTAAATGTGCATTTCTTGGTTGCTAACGAGTAGAGTGCTTTCTTGGTTAATTTCTTTTTCAATCCAGATCATATTTGAAAACTTTATCATGTATGATATAAAATTTACATACCATCTACTTGGTGCAGGAGTAAGGGAAATCTCTGACCCACATAATCCTGGTTCTAAAAGGGCATGCAATGGGGGTAGCATCAGAATGAAAAATGCATGGTAAATATTTGAGAGAGGGCCTCTCCTCAGTGGCATTCGATTACATTTCCTGCACTATGAGTCATGTGACTTTCCACCAAAAAAAAATAAAATGGTTTAAAAGACAAATCCTTTAGAAAAGCTTGTGACCATAATTTGGGCTTCTTTGTCTCTGGCTTTTGCATTCTTTGACTCGATCATGGTCTCATTATGTGGTTTTCCGAAGTACCTAAGAGAACAAGAGACCTGTGTAAACAGGGCATCACATTATCAGATCCTTACACGGTTCTCTTCCTTTATTATAGGTGGCCTCAAGAAGAGGAAGAAAAGGTACATATTCTGGAATCACAGGCAGAGGAAAGAAATCTGGAGGAATATGATGGGACTTCCTTGTCAGTTTTTGTGTGGAGAGCCATGGTTGGAGGGAGAATGTGGGCTGTGGTGAAAGTCATCTCCAGGTAAAGAACTGTCCCTGTCTCTACAGTCCCTGAAAGGAGCTGGGTTCTCTTTGGGTGGAGTGGATTAGCATGAACTAAAGTCAGGAAGTGTCCATGAGGAAGTCAGTGTGGTGTGATTGTGAATGTGCATGTGTATGCGAGTACTTGTGTGCACTTCTCTTGAGTTGTAGGCCCTATCTGCATGGAACAATTGCCAGTGTCAACAATACCAAGCCAATAATCCCATCTCACATGTTCCATAGACTAGTTCCTTCAATCTTCCTCACAGGCATATTGGGTTGGATTGTTTACAATAGGCACAATGCAGATGGACAAAGACATAGAGAGATAAATATCCCCAGTCTCCTGTATTTATCACTGACACATTACTATGAAGGCATTTGTGCAAGAACATCTCAGGGCATTATGGGCACTGTGTTAGTATTCTAGGTGGTAGAAATAGATTCTTTATTGCTGCAAGGTCAAGGACTCTATTTCCATGACTTTCTGCTTCCTCTCCTTGGTCTCTCTTTCTTCCACATAGGATAGCCAAGAGCACCGCGGTCCGTGTGTTATACCCAATCACCCCCTTACATAGGACTGCACTGTCAAAGTCCACCCAAGTTTCTTGAGTAACGTGTGATCTACACACATAACAATGTTTTGATGATTACCCTGTGTCCCCCTAGCTCCCCTGGAGGAATTGGCAGAGGAGGTTCCTAGTGATGAGACTGCTGAGAATGCCACCTGTGATGACAACATAAAATCATCTTCTTCTCTCAAAGGCAGAAATGTAACTTTCCCATACACATTCTCTTGCAATAGACTATAGATCTTCAAATATACTGATATACATTATAGATATTGGCTACTGTTCTGGAGGAAGGAATAGTTGGAAGGGGCCACCGATCAACTGCTATGAGAAGGCCCTGCAAATGGCAGTATCAGTTTATCAACCAACTGGGAGAGGAATTTGTCCTCAGCTGCCATTTGTCCTCCTGATAAAGCCTTAGGTAATTACCAATTGAGAGAAATATCCTCCAGGAAAAGCTTGCATTTTCCCATAGGTGACTTCAATGCTTCCTTATGGAATCTTGACTTTAACACTGTTTTAAATCTGCTTTTATACAATATCAAGATCTGGGTAAACATGATACAGGATGGCCTGATTCCATGTTATCTTATCTGCAATTGCAGGTGGCCTTGAATGCAAGTGAAAATGGTAGGTATTCTAGGCTCATCCAAGTGATGTGGGAAGAAATGGAGATCAAAGAGAGGGCTTCCTACAGGCGTTAGTCTGGAGAACTCAAACTTGATTTTGTCTTCACAAGGGAATGAAGATCAGGGCTATAAGACACATTTGCAGTCAAAGAATCCTGCTTTTATTTTTATGCTCTCTGGCAGCACCTTTTAGGTGTGTTCCTTTTAGGTGCTGTTTAACAAACATGGTGGGAGCTGCTGAGTGGCCATCATCCATCCATCATGGAAACTGGGTTGCAAAGAGATTGGCAGGAAAGAAAGAAGAATCAAAATCTTACATTTATTGCTGATGGCACATTCTTTAAGTGTCCATTGTCTATGAATGTTACTAAAATACACACTATGATTCAGTGCAGTGTCCTATAATACCTCCTGCTTATTCAGTATCTCACCTAAATGGCCAGTATTTTTTTTTCCAGAGCTTCTAGACCATTTCAATCTCCATGGATCCATATTTACTGACTACATTTACCACATATCATATAGGGGTTCCCAGTTGATTATAAGCAGCATTGTTGGTGGGATGGATTCAATTCTAGGGAATATATATATATATATTTCCATTTATTCACAAATTCTTTGTTGTGAAGATGATCTATTTTGGAAGGTTGGAAAATACCCAAATCGTAGCATTTAGTCATCCCTCATTAACTGTATTGTTATGTGAATTGAATCGTATGTGATGTGGTTCTCTATTGCATGTGTCTTATCATCCATGTGCATGTGAGGGAGTGTTTGCAAAAAGGTGTGATTTAAGTGCTTGTTGATGAGCTCTACAGAACCAGGGCACCTGCAGCACGATTCTATTTGAAATAATTTTTGATAAGCCCAATAGCCTTTTTGTGTATGTGAGTAGCTGGCATACAGGTAATGTAGAGAGTGTATTTTCATCCTCAAAATCCTCTCTCCAGGTACCTCATCCATCCAACACTAGATCTCTTCATTGAACTCATCTAGCACCCCAACAGTCAGAATTTCAGAGTGATGAGAATGGAAGCAAGGTCTGGGATGGTCCAGCTAAATAGGAAACTGAGACACTGAGAAGGGATTCCTACAACCCCCCTCATCTGTAAACTACTTGCAATGTCTTGTTCAAGGTCTCTGACGCTGTGGCACTCAGGGAAGGACTGAGATCAAAGGGGAAAAATGTGGTGATGTTGGGTGGCCAGCAAGGCCTCAGCTTGAGAAGAGAGGGATGGGTACATAAGATCCTCCCTCTAATAATTCATATCTGGATGTTTGTGTTCCTCAAGATTGGCTGGCGGATCAGCAGTTTGACTCCAGCAGTGAGGAGGAGGACAATCCAGGTAGGTAAACAATACTCAAAGAAAGGTCCAACAGGAAAGGTTTCCTGGGAGCACTCATGTTACATCTGCTACTTTGTAGGAAAGGGATGAGAAAGCACAAAGTAGAGGAAATATATGGAGGTCCACTTTATACTTTCTCTGTTGCAAATGACGTAAAGCAGGTGTTAGGACCATGGGTTTCAAGCGTTTTGTGCATGCCATCATCTTTCCCTGCTTTGCAAATGATGATAATCTTTTCCACAAGGCTGGCTCTTTTCCTGTGTAGACCAACCCCAAACCTGAAAGACGTTCATTATCTAGGCCTCCTGCACTTGTTCCCATATCCTGCAGAGGTGTGGTAGAAAGCATATGCTTCAAAAGCCTTCTAGACTTCACTTGTCACCTAAATATAAATGTTCAGATTATCAATCATGCCACCATTTTCTTCGATTTGATGGATGTTTGCATCTCGCTGACCATCCCAGGAAACATGGTGTGTATATATATGTTTGTTATTCAGCTATGAGAGAATGAAGTTGTGATACTTGTGACAAGGATGAATCCTGAAAACATCACATTGAGTGGAATAAGGCAGACACTAAAAGACAAGTATCATTTCACTGAAATGAAATTATTAGAATGGACAAATTCATGGAATAAGAAACTAGGATAAAGCTTACCAGGCACAAGGATGATGCAGGGAATAGGGAGTTAACATTTAATTTGTAGAGTTTCTGTTAGGATGGAAAAGTTTTGATAATGGATGGTGGTGATGGGAGTAGAACATTTTGAATGTAATTAATACCACTGAATTATAGATTTGGATGTGTTTGAAAGGGGAAATTTTAGATTACAACTATATTACTTGAAGAAAATGTTTTAAAATCCATAGAAGTTTACAATACTAACAGTGAAATCTAATATAAACTATGGTCTATGTTTAACAGTATAATTATAATACTGTATTATATTATAATAATATTATAAACCGCATAATTAATTAGCTGCCACAAAGTTACCTCAAAAATGCAAAATATTAATATTAGGGAAATCTCTGTGTGAGGGGGTTATATATAAGGAGCTATATTTTCTGCTTGATTTTTCTGTTATCCTATGCCTTCTCTAATTAAAAAATAAATAAATAAAAAAGAAGAGACTAAAACAGAAAGTAGATTTTGAAAGATACATGGAAAAATTAAACCTCTAAAGGAAATGAAAGACACTGTATATGACATTAAAACATACTAGAAGGAAGCAATCATGGAACTTTAAAGTTAACCTAGACTTCTCATTCAAAGATAAGTGTTTTAAAAAAGAAAGCAATCCTGAGAATATTGAATAAGGAATTTTCTGGATGTCCAGATACTAGGTGGAAGTGAATAGTATAAAAAAGGCCTTTGATAGTGGCTGGGGACCAGAGTGACCATGATACGGACTCCATAGCTGGTGTCCTGAAGCATTACTTCAAGGTGCTGGAACATCCCCTTTCCCCCAAGGACAACTTCTCTGACTTTACCACCTGTTTCATAAAGGACAAACTGCATGAGGGAGCTCTGCACATCTGAAAAGTCTTCTTGGTCATGCCCAAAACCACTCTGATTAACATGAGATGCCCTCTAATTTCCTCCATCATTTATCACAGTTCATTGAAAAGAACATGATGGACCCCCACAACCTTGCTATCTGCTTTGGATGCTCATTGATGTCAGTGTCTGAGGGCCAAGACCAGGAGTCCTGCCAAGCCCATATGAATATGCTGATTAAAACCATCATCATCCAGCATGAGAACACCTTCCCAAACCCCAAGGAGCTGGAGGACACCATCTAGAGCAGCGAAGGAGGCATGGAGATTTACTGTTACAGCCATCAAAGAGAGATGACCACAGGTGAAGGCTCCACACAGGATGTGAACACACAGCACCACATGAATGATGATAAGTGTTAGCCCATTGGGGCCATTTCCTAGTTTGACTATGTGGGCCCTGCTGCTTTACCAGTGTGCTTCCAATGACTGGTAGGAAGGTCAGCAAAATGGCATCAATGGATTCATCCCTGACAAGTACATCATGGTCTAAGACACTGAGGAGAGGTCCAGCCCCAAGTCTGAGACTGAGGTCATTCTGAACCAACCGAAGAAAAGGTGACAGCCGGAGCAGGGGCAAGCAGTCCCAGTGGGAGTCATGTAAGTGATGTTTATCGTGCAAACATCAACAGGGTACCAGATGCCCAGGCCTAAGACTTTGCATGTGTTTTTTGTTCTTGCAAGGCAGATCGGGCTGAAGAAGTTTCTTCAGGCCTCATCAGCAGGTCCAGGCCTTCAGCTGGCTGCCTTCATGCTGCTGAAGGTGCTCTTCAAGAGGACCATGATCATGGGGACAGATGCCATGGGAAGCTTCACAAGGACCACCTGAACAACCTGGGGCATCTGAGTTTGTATTTGTCCTGGCACTGGCAGTTGGAAGGTGGGGTCATAGGTGATCTGGGCCACCTGTAAGTTGACAAAGGTGGTGTCTGTCAGCAAGGCTCCAGGCCTAGGAGCTATGACCAAGGTAAGCTGGCGGCTCTGCTGCTGTGGGAACTGGTGGAGAGTGTGTCTGTACTTGGGGCATTAGGATGCCCTCAAGGCTGTGTCAGTGGAGCTGTGGGCAGCTGTAGTTTTTGCTTCTGCACTTTGATAAGGTGTTCCAGGATAAGCATACTGACATCTATGATCTATGCTGGAGGCTGAGTCTGGACCTGTATCTGTGGATCCTGCAGACCCTGCAACAAAGAGCTTTGCTGCTGCTGCTGCTTGAAAAGCTGGAAATGAGCTGGTATGGTTGCTTTTTCCAGGAAGCTGAACTTGGGACATTTGCACCAATGAAGATTGCATTGGGCTTATACTGATGTCAGGTTGGTGATGACCACTGCTGAGGCTGTCAAAGAAGTGACCACCAGGAATCCAAGAGTTATTGCCATGGACACAGAGTTTGGGCATGGTGGTGGTTTGGGGCCAACTTCTCTGACCGGAGCAGAAGTTTAGATGTGGTTAAAGCTTCAAGCACCACTGGCAAAGGGGATTGTTTATAGATTGGAATCTGATACCAGGGATGCACACTATTATGACACTGCCACCCACTGTGCCTGCTATAGTGCTTGCCCCAGTTTTAATGGCTCCTGCCAGCACTGCTCACTGTAGTTATTGCAGATCTCAACTTCAGCTAAGGCTGATTGGTCTGAGCCTGACCCTGGGGTTGCAGCTGAGGCTGGGGCACAGGCTGGGCCTGGAGGCGTTAAGCACAGCTGCCTGCTGGGGCTGTGGCAGCGGTGGTGACAGCAGCTATTGTGGTGGCTGTTGGTTCTGCTGCTAGGGAGGCAGTACCACTGTGGTCTGCTGGATTTTCTGCTGGTTAGCCAAAAGCACTTTTCTCCTTCACAATCTGTTCTGCACAAAGAGACAACCTGATTAGGAGGCAGTGGCTTAACATAGTTGATTCCACTTTGTGCCAACATGATGTCATCCTTGGGATTTTCTGAAAAAGAATCATACCAAGTACAGGTTT
>PVIY010054631.1:0-14142 GCA_004026745.1 Myrmecophaga tridactyla
TATGTCTTTTGATTGGAGAGTTTAATCCATTAACATTCAGTGTTATTACTGCATGGGTAGTACTTTCTTCTACTATTTTGCCTTCTGGATTTTATATGTCATATCTAATTTTCCTTCTTTTTACCTTTACTCATAGTCTTCCTTTCTACACTCTTCTCCACACCTCTCTCTTCTGTCTTCGTATCTGTCTCTAGTGTTCTCTTTAGTATTTCTTGCAGATCTGGTCTCTTGGTCACAAATTCTCTCAGTGATTTTTTGTCTGAAAATGTTTTAATTTCTCCCTCATTTTTGAAGGACAATTTTGCTGGATATAGAATTCTTGCTTGGCAGTTTTTCTCTATAAATAATTTAAATATATTATCCCACTGTCTTCTCACCTCCATGGTTTCTGCTGAGAGATCTGCGCATAGTCTTATTGGGCTTCCCTTGTATATGATGGATTGCTTTTCTCTTGCTGCTTTCAAGATCCTCTCTTTCTCTTTGACCTCTGACATTCTGATTATTAAATGTCTTGGAGTATGTCTATTTGGATCTGTTCTCTTTGGGGTATGCTGCACTTCTTGGATCTGTAATTTTAAGTCTTTCTTAAGAGTTGGGAAATTTTCAGTGATAATTTCCTCCATAATTTTTTCTCCTCCTTTTCCCTTCTCTTCTCCTTCTGGGATGCCCACAACATGTATATTCGTGCGCTTCATATTGTCTTTCAATTCCGAGTCCCTGCTCATATGTTTCCATTTTTTTTCCTATAGTTTCTGTTTCTTGTCGGATTTCAGATGTTCCATCCTCCAGTTCAGAAATCCTATGTTCTGTCTCCCGAAATCTACCATTGTAGGTTTCCATTGTTTTTTTCATCTCTTCTACTGTGTCTTTCATTCCCATAAGTTCTGTGATTTGTTTTTTCAGACTTTCCATTTCTTATTTTTGTTCTTTCCTTGCCTTCCTTATATCCTTCCTCAATTCATTGATTTGGTTTTTGATGAGGTTTTCTATGTCTGTTCGAACATTCTGAATTAATTGTTTCAATTCCTGTATGTCATTTGAATTGTTGGTTTGTTCCTTTGACTGGGCCATATCTTCAATTTTCCTAGTGTGATTTGTTATTTTTTGCTGGCGTCTAGGCATTTAATTACCTTAATTAGTTTATTCTGCAGATTGCTTTCACTTCTTATATCTAGGGTTTTCTTGCTGGATGAATTTGTTGTCTATCTGTTCTTTGACATTCCGTTCAGCTTTATCTGGACCTTTAGCTTAAGTTTTAACAGAGGAGAATTTTTCAGTTCTTGTTTTCTTGTTTCTTGCCCTGCTTGTGTGGTGCCTTTCCCCCATACACACTTAGGAGGATCTACTTAGATATTATAGACCCCAACCGGATTTTCCCAGACCAAACTGGCCTCCTATCCGGAGGAAAGAGTCACCTGCGTCAGTTTTCCCTGATAGTGAGACCCAGCAGGTTGAAAGACTTTCCTGTGAAGTCTCTGGGCTCTGTTTTTCTTATTCTGCCCAGTATGTGGTGCTTGTCTGCCTGCAGATCCCACCAGTGTAAGATGATGCAGTACCTTTAACTTTGGCAGACTCTCCCTGCTGGGGGCGTGGTGGGGACAGAGGAGAGGTTGTAGGCTGGTTTTAATGGCTTCAAATTACCAAGCCCTGGTGTCTGAATTCCTTGAGGGAGAGATTCCACCTGAGTTGGGCATCACCCCTCCCTTGGGGAAGGCACAGGCTCCAGACAAGCCCTCAAACAAGCTTGTTTCTTCCTATGCCTGGGGCAGTTGCAGCCTGAGAAGTCCTGCTGCTGTATCCAAAGGCAGTCAAGCCTTTTTAGAAACACAGCCACAAAAACCTCTGTTTCCTTCTTTTTTCTTTTTCCGTCAGCCCTGCCACCTTGGCACCAGGGCATAAATGAGTGACCTCCGCTTTGACCAGGTTCCCCTGAGCTGGGAGCCTATTTTTAGTAGTCAGAATTTGTTAATTAGTTCCACAATTGGCATTTGATTGTGCCCAGTCCCTGCTGCTGGTAAAGTCCTTTCCTTTCCCCTCTGGGAAGCAGCCTGTAGGGGAGGGGCGCTGGCCGCCACAGCTTTGGGAACTCACGGTTCTGGGGGGGCTCACAGCCAGTTCAGTTGGTCCAGACTGGGGTACGCTGTGTGTCTGGTCACTGACGTGGCCCCAGGAGCTGTTCTGTACTGTTTCTGGTTATTTAGTAGTTGTTCTGGAGGACGAACTAAAATGCGCACGTTGTTAAGCCGCCATCTTGACCCGGAAGTGATATGTGGTGTTTTAATTTTCATTTATCTCAAGGTATTTTCTGATATCTCTTGTAATCTCTTCCTTGACCCACTAGTTGTTTAGTTTCCATATATTTGTGAATTTTCTGGCTCTCTGCCTGTAATTGATTTCCAACTTCATTTAATTATGATCCGAGAAAGTGTTTTGTATAATTACAATTTTTTTTTAATTATTAAGATGTGCTTTGTACCCCAACATGTGTTCTAACTTTGAGAATCATCCATGAGCATTTGAGAAAAACGTATATCGTGCTGTTGAGGGGTGTAATGTTCTGTAAATGTCATTTAAGTCTAGTTCTTTATTGTGGTATTCAAAATCTCTGTTTCCTTATTGAACCTGTGTCTAGATGTTCTAACCATTGATGATAGCAGTGTATTAAAATCTCCAACTATTATTGTAGAGGTGTCCACTTCACCCTTCAGAGTTCTTCATTATGTGCCTCATGTATTTTGGGGTCTCAGTTCATAAGTATTATGATTGTTATGTCTTCTTGTTGAATTATTTCTTTTATTAATAGATGGTGTCCTCCTTTGTCTCTTTTAATTGTTTTACATTTGAAATCTAGTTTGTTGGATATTAGTATAGCTACCCTTACTCTTTTCTGGTTGTTGTTTGCATGAAATATCTTTTTCCAACATTTCACTTTCAGCCTATTTTTGTCCTTGAGTCTAAAGTGAGTCCCTTGTAGATAGCATACTGTTGGGTCCTGCTTTTTAGTCCATTTTGCAGGTCTGTGTTTTTTAATTGGGGAATTTAGCCCATTAAAATTTAATGTTATTCCTGTAACAGCAGTATTTTCTTCTACCATTTTGTCTTTAGGATTTTATATGCCGTATCTCATTTTTTAATCTTTTTATCCTTACTGATAGTCTTCATTCCTACACTCTTTTCCAGGCCTCTCCTGTCTTTTCCTATCTGCCTGTAGGTATTTAGTATTTCTTGTAGAACTGGTCTCTAACTCACAGTTGCTCTCAGTGTCTATTTGTCTGAAAATATTTTAAACTCTCCCTCATTTTTGAAGGGCAGTTTTGTTGGGTATAAAATTCTTGGTTGGCAGTATTTCTTTTTCAGAATCTTAAATATATCATACCCCTGCCATCTCACGTGCATGGCTTTGCAGAGAAATAAGATGAGATAAGATTAAGATAAGATAAAATAAAATAAAATACTGAAACTCCTGGAATGGGTAAGTAGCTTGGCATGCACGACAGTGACGAGGTGCAATTCAAATAAACAGACAATGACCAGGCGTAATTTGAAATAGATAGTTGGCTTCAGTTGGCTCTAAAAAAGCATAAACTCTTCCATGGTTCTTGACATTCTACTTACATTTCCATCATTGATTTCCAGTTTTATTAAGCTCTGCTCAAACAACATAGTCATTATGATTTTAACAGATGGGTATGTTTATTTTTGGCCCAGTATATGGACTATTTTAGGTATGCTGATAAGACACGTGAATAGAATTCTGTACCCTGGGAACAATAATCTGTATGTCCTAGTTAGGACAAGTTAGTCAATTGGGCTATTGAAGTGTTGTGTATACTAACTAGATTGTACTTACCACTTCAACAATTATTTTGGAATTTCAGATATCATTTTATGCTGTATGTTTTGAAGTTATGCCATAAATGCATATAAATTTGAAATTGTTATATCTTCCTATTAAATGAACTTTGTTATCAGGAAAAAACAATAAATTTCAAAGCACATCACAACAATTAGTTGTAGAACAGTGTTTTATTCCTTTTTAAAATGTATTACTTTATTGAGCTCATATAATTCATTCATTTTTCCTGAAATCCTTTATATCTTTCCCTGTGTTTTCCATTATCCCCTTGAGCATATTGAGGATCTTTTTTTGTTTGCTTATTAAGTCTTTGTTCAGTATATCCCAAATTTGTCTTTGTCCAGTATATCCCAAATCTTGTCTTCTTTGTTGATGGTTTCTGGATTTGTATCTTGTTCCTTTGGATGGGCCATCATTTCTTCTTTCTTTCTTTGTCTTGTAATCTTGTTTTGCACACTTGTGCTAGTTTGAATCTATTATGTACCTCAGAAAAGCCATGTTTTAATCCTAATCCAATCTTGTAGGAGCAGCCATTTCTTTTAATCCTTATTTAATATTGTAGGCGGAAACTTTTGATTAGATTATACATGGAGGTGTGAGTTATGATTAAATGGAGCTGTAACTCCACCCATTCCAGATAGTCTTGATTAAATTACTGGAATCCTTTAAAGGAGGAATCATTTGGTCAGAGTCAGAGCCAACAGACAGAGAGCCAAGAGAAACTCAGAGCAGAGCTGACACAGATGCTGACATTTGGAAAGGAGAGACACAAGTGTTTGGAGATGCTTGGAGCCCAGCAGATGTTCCCATAAGATGTTAAGCAAACCAGAACTTGGAGAGAGCCAAGAGAAGCCAAGAGATGAAAGCCAGCCCTGGAGAAGCAGAGTGAGGAACCCCCATAAGAAAAGAGTCTGAAAGCAGTGGAGCCCAGGAGCAAGGGACCAGCAGATGCCAGCCACGTGTCTTCCCAGCTGACAGAGGTGTTCTGGACCAATCGGCCTTTCTTGGGTGAAGTTGACTTCTTGTTGGTGCCTTGATTTGGGCACTTTCACCTCCTTGGAACTGTAAACTTGTAACTCATTAGATTCCCTGTTTAGAAGTTGAAAAAAAAAAGAAAGAGACTGAAAGTAAAATAAAATTAATCCATTTTAAGAGCCAGTCCCCATCCCCCAAGGTTTGCTTTTCAAGAGCTGCAGTTGATACCTGGCTGTTGCAGCGTGGCCCTTTTCCATTATTCTGAGCTGGGCTAACTCCAAAAGTCTCGGGTTTGTGTTTTTTGTGTTTTTTTGTTTGTTTGTTTGTTTGTTTTGGTCAGCTCTGCCTCCTGTCTGCTGGGGGAAACCTCAGGATTCCTTTCCTACCTATTCTCAGTTTATCTCTGCTTGGATCTTGTATTCAGCAGTCCAGATTTGTTAATTAAAGCCATAATTGGAATTTAGCTGGGCTTCCCTCCTTGCTCCCAACAGAAACCACTTTTTTTTCCCATGGGAAAGTGTTTCTGACTGAGCCTGCCTTGCCTATGGGGGAGGGGTGCCAGCCTCCACAGTTTGGGGTCTTTACTTACAGTTTTCTGCTATGCTCTGGGCCCTTCCACCCATCCCAGACAGGTATACCATGTGTTTCTGGTCAGGGATGTACCCCAACAGTTGTTCCAGAAAGTTCCTGGCTGTTTAGTAGCTGCTCTAGAGGACTGACTAAATTCCACACCTCCCTACGCCACCTTCTTGCTCCACCTCCACTTTTATTTTTGGATTTTGAAATTTTGCTATATAGTGTCTTGGTGTAGATTTCTTAGATTCTTACACCTATTCCTGCTTGGAGTTCATTGAACATTTTGGGTGTTTATATTCATATCTTTCATAAGATTTGAGAAGTTTTCAGCCATTATTTTTTCAAATACTTTTCCTGCCCCCTTTTCTTTTTCTTATTATTCTGTGACTCCCATGATGTATAGGTTCGTAGGCTTGATGGTGACCCACAGGTTCCTCAGGTTCTGTTCATTTTTGTTTATTAGTTTTTCTTTCCTCTCCTCACATTGGATAATTCCAATTGTTTTGTCTTCAAGTTTGCTGATCTTTTTTTCTACTTGTTCACATCTGATGTTGAATCTGTTTGGTGAGTTTTTATTTCAATTTCTGTATTTTGCAACTCCAAAATTTGTTTGCTTCTTCTTAAATAATTTCTATCTCTTTATTTTTTTCAAGCAACATTTGAACCTTGAAAACATGCTAAATTGAAGAAACTAGTCACAAAAGAATCAAACTCCAACCTGTCTGCCCTTCTGTGCGCAGCAGCTGAATATCAGTTAAATTCTGTCCACTTTCCAACTACTGGAATTCTATCCCTAGGTTTATACCTAGGAGACATATGAAAACATATGTCCACAGTATAAAAATTGTATGGTCATATTTAATAGCAGCTCTATTCATAATAGCTAAAAAATGGGAATAATCTAAACATCAACCAGTTGTTGACTGGATAAACAAAAGTGTGGTGTATCCGTACAATGCAATATTATTCAACCCTAAAAAGAAATTGCATACTGATACATGCCACAGCATGGATGAACCTTGAAAACATTAAGCTAAGGAAAAGAGGCAATCACAAAGGTTGTCTGTTATATTATTCTGTTTATAGGACATGTTCAGTATAGGTCAACCTATAGAGACAAATAAAGTAGTGGTTGCCTAGGGTTGGGGAGATTGGGATGATAGCTAAGGGGTATGGGGTTTCTATTGGGATTAAACATGTGTTCTAAAATCTATAGCAGCATTGGTCACACAACTCTGAATATACTAAAAACCAGTGAATTATATATTTCCAATGGATGAGTTGTATGGGTTTGTGAATTATATCTTACTAAAGCTGTTAAAAGAAAATAAACAATGGCTGAAAGTTCCTCAGATTTGGTGAAAAACAAACTTACAGATCTGAGAAGGTCAGCAAATCCTAACAGGATGAATACAAAGAAAACCACATCTAGACACATTACAGTCATATTGTTGAGAACTAATGATAAAGAGGAAAGCTTAAGAAGCCAGAAAAAAATGACTCATCACAGCAAGGAGAACAATGATTATTTAATGGCTAACTTTGTATCAGTAAGAACAGAGATAAACAAACAGTAGGATAACATCTTTGAATACTGAAAGAAAGAAACTTACAACCTAGAATTCCATACCCAGCTAAAAAGTCCTTTAATAATGTAAGCAAAATAAAGACATCTTTAGATAAATGATAATCGAGAGAAAGCTAGCAGTGATGAACTACAGAGGTTCTGAAAGAAGTCAAGCTGAAGAGAATTGACACCTGTTGGAAACGCAAATCTACAGGAAAGAATGAGGAGCACTGAAAATGTAAATATCTATTTTTTCTCCCCTACCTAATTTCTTTAAAATACAAGACTAAATTATTTAACACTCTTTGTGGGTCTATAATATGCAGATGTAATATATATGACAACAGTAACCCAAAGGACGAAGGGCAGAAAATGAGCTATATTGTTGCAAAGTTCTTAGATTTTTATGTGTAGTAGTACAATACAACTCTAAGTAGATTATGATACTTTAAGATTACATATTGTAATCCCTAGAGCAAACACAAGCATATGTAGACAAACAAAGAGATTTAGCTAAAAAACCCATAAAATAATTACTATAGAGTACTAAAAATTAGGTTAACCAGAAAGAAAGCAGAAAAGGAGGAACAGAAGAACAGAGAAATAGATGGAACAATTAGCAGAATTGTACACTGAAAAACAACCTGTATCAGTAATTACATTGAGTGTAAATAATTATTTAAAGGCAGAGATTGTCATACTGGATAAAAACACAGCGGGTGCAAAGGTAGTTCAGTGCTAGAATTCTTGTCTGCCATGCAGGAGACCCGAGTTCGATTCCCAGCCCATGCATGTCTCAAAAAAACAAACAAGCAAAGAAAGAAAGAGAAACAAACAAAAATTTAACAAATGGTGCTGCAGTAACGGGATACTCACATGGAAAAATAATGAAATGTGACCCCCGCCATTCAGCATACCAAAAAAAAAAGAAAAGAAAAGAAAAGAAAAGAAATGAACAAAAAACACAGATTGAAAGTGAAAGAATGGGAAAAAAAGTATAGCATGTGATTAATAGTATATGAAAGCTAGAATGTCTGTATTACCATCAGAAGAAAATAAACTTAAAGACAAGGATTATTAATAGACATAAAAAGCAAGATTGCATAATAAAAGGGTCAATTTAACAGGAAGATATAACAATAATAAGTGCATGTGAACCTAATAACAGAGCTTCAGTGTTTACAAACCCAAAACAGACAGAATTAAAGGGAGAATTATGGAAATCTATTATCCAAATTGGAGATTTTTAAATTGGATATAATTTATTAGATGTATATAGAACTTCACATTTCCCAAATGAGATTATACTTTTTCCACATGTTCACAGAACATTTATAAAAATTGATCTTGTGGACCACGGTGGCTCAGCAGGCAAGAATGCTTGCCTGCCATGCCAGAGGACCCGGGTTCAATTCCCGGTGCCTGCCCATGTTAAAAAAAAAAAAAATTGATCTTGTACTTGACCACATAGATACCTTAGCACATTTCTAAATAAAATATTTTGCAAGCCATACTCTCCAATCAGAAGCCATTATATTTAATAATATGATAAAAATGGACCAAAAATATCTTAACTACATGTGTTTGGAAATTTAAGAGGCACAATTTTAAAGAACACTGGATCAAAAAGAAATTAAAAAAAGAAATAACAAACTACTTAGAAAACAATAAGAAGGAGGATAACATACCAAAATCTTTGAATACAGTGAAAGCTGTATGTGGAGAAAATAAAATGTCCTGCCTTACATGCCTTCATTATTGAAGAAGAAAGATGAAAAATAAAAGGATGAAAAGCAAAATGTGAGGCATTGACAGAGATTGCTATGTGTTCATTAAAACCCAAATTCTTCTCCTACTGGGCACACAAAAATATGTACATGTACCTGTTTTTATGTATTTTTTAATTTCTTCTTTCTATTACAGAATTTGTGGTTTTATAGAACAATCAGCCATAACATAAAGGATTCTGATATACTACTTCACCGTCAACCCTCTATATTGGTTTGGATCATTTGTTAAAATCGATGATAGCACATTTGTATAATTGTACTATTAATTAAAGTCCATGGTTTAACTTAGGGCCCACTGTTTGTGTAGTGTAGTTCCATGGATTTTTAAAAAATGTTTTTTATTGAAAAATATAACTTATATACAAGGCAATGAAAAAAAAAAAAACAGTCCTTTTCAAAGCACACTTTAACAAGTATTTACAGAACAGATACCAGAATTTGTCATCTACTACCATTCCACCAACTCAGATTTTTCCCTCCATCTGCTCCCAAACACTGGAGGCTAGAAGGAATACTAATATAGTGATGTAGCAGTCATACTCGTTTGTTAAATCCATTTTCTCTGTTATACCTGCTCCTTCTCCTCTGATCCTGCTCCCAAAATCTGTTGGTATCTTTAGGAAATGCCCATTCTGACTTTTCCATGCTGACAAGGGGTGTTGACACTAAATAATAGGGGAATGTAATCAATTGATAATCTTGGAGAGGCTGGTCCCTTAGGGTTTTAGGATGTGTCTGACCTAGGAACCCTCTGAGAATTATAGGTTCCAGGAGAGTAAACTTAGTGCATGAAATTTTTATAGTCTCAGTTTGAGCCCTAGGTGTTCTTAAGAGTCAACAGGAGTGATGTTGGTTGGGGTTTAGCAGACCATGGCAATTAGCACTATCTAACTGAAGCTGGCCTTAAAGGAGCCTCCAGAGTAGTCTTTTCACTCTATTTGGTTTCTCTTGGTCACTGATGCCTTATTTTGTTACACTTCTTTTCCCTCTTTTGGTCTGGAAGTTGTTGTTGATCCCACAGTGCCAGGGCCAGACTCATCCCTGGGAGTCATGCTGCACAGTGTCAGGGAGAGCATAGTGGGAAGGGTAATGATTTTCCTTGCGGAGTTGGACTTATATAGAGAGAGGCCCCATCTGAGCAACAAAAGAGGTTTTTTGGAAGTTACTTTCCTTTTCTGCTCCTCTATTCTTTTTCTGCTTTCTTTTTGGTTAACCTAATTTTTAGTACTTCACAGTAGTTATCTTATGGGCTTTTTAGCTAAACCTCTTTGCTTGCATATATGCATGTGTTTGCTCTAGGGATTATGATATGTTATCTTAAGGTATCAGTCTTTACTTAGAATTCATATTGTACTACTACATATAAAAATATAAGAACTTTGTGACAGTATAGTTTATTTTCTGCCCTTTGTCCTTTGGGCTGTTGCTATCATATATATTACATCTGCATATGTTATAGATCCACAAACAGTGTGGATCTATTTGGATAGTCTTAGCTTCTCTCCCGCAGAAATAAGTTTTATAAGGGCAAGCCTCAAAATCAAGGGCTTGGCCTATTTCCATGGGAGTCCCTAGTGGTTGAGACCTGGGGTTTCCTAGATGGGGAAGTTTAATAGGCCCATATATATGGGACTATTAAATATATGTATATGTGTATATGTGTGTGGAAATATATATATTTCCCCTCCCCCCTTTGGACCCTCAGGGTACTCTACCAATACTTTTTAATTATCAGCCCACCACAGTCTGAGGTGTATCCTGGTATTACATTAAGTTGTACAGAATTACAAGGCCTCATTCTCATTCTGGACTCCGGGAGTTTGGGTTGTTTAAATGAGCTATCAAGACAGGTTGGTTTAGAGTATGTGTTACAGAAAATTTATGTTCTAGACATAATGAAACCTCTCTGCCTTTGGTCTCATATAGTTGGTGAAGGTCTTGAGTATATACACTATCCTCTTTTATCCTGTATTCTGATTTATCTTAGCCCCAGCCAGATCAGCTTTGTTTTTAACTCTAATTGAAGTCTGATTTCTTTTTAGGTTACTTTAACTGTTATTATATATAGCTATGCTAACTTTCAGGGCTGTAGCACTCCATTTCTGGGTCTTAAGTGTCACAGAGTTATTCATAGTTTCAGAGAAATACCATCTGATACACATATAGCTCAGTGTCTCAGAATCTAGAAATACACTTACAACTTCAGGTTAAGTGTGGCTGCTATAAAGGCTTACAATCTAGGCTCCCATTTTCTTATAAATATTTTCTGAAAGAGACCTTAGCATATCTGTTCTTTTGCTTCTGGCTTAGTTTGCACAACACATTGTCCCCAAGATTTATTCATTTCTTTGCATGCCTCTTGACTCCTTTCTTTTTGAAGCCTTATCATATCCAGTCATAAAAATGTATCACAGTTTGCCATTCTGCTTCCGAATTATTGTGTCCTATGGCTCCCTCA
Source organism: Myrmecophaga tridactyla (assembly GCA_004026745.1). Classification (NCBI taxonomy): domain Eukaryota; kingdom Metazoa; phylum Chordata; class Mammalia; order Pilosa; family Myrmecophagidae; genus Myrmecophaga; species Myrmecophaga tridactyla. Next base: position 11,223 of record PVIY010054631.1, read on the forward strand.
GTCTATTGGGCATTATCGATAATGTCCAAAATAAGCAAACTACCCTCCAAGGGGCTAGATCTCTCATTTCCCTACCAACAGCGAAAAGGTACATCTCTCTGTCTGCATACTCTAGCACTTATTTCTCTCTGTTCATTTTTAAACAGTTTTATTCACACGTCATAAATCCAGCCTAATTGTATAGACATGCCTTTGCTACCATACTCTATCTGAAGACATTTTATTTTCTTCTGCACAGAATCCATACCCCTTTCCCAATTCCCTCACCTGTTGACATTCAGTTTTGGCATTAATGCCTTTTTTACATTCAGTGGAAGAAGTTACTGATGACACTAGACCCTAGCTTATATTGATTGTACTTTTTCCCATATACTATTTTCAGTACCCTGCAATATTGACATTCATTTGTTCTCCCTCATGCAAAAACATTTTTTAATTTGTATATTTAATCACCATCATGTACATTCTAGGCTTTGTCTTCTTAATATCCTTTATCTCTTTAGCCATATTTTCCTTCATATCCTTGAATTGATTTAGGAAACTTTTTGAATATCTTTGATTTGTTGTTCTAACTTCTGAGAATCCTTTAAAGATTTAATTTGTTCCCTTGGCTGAGCCATATCTTCCTGTTTCTTAGTGTGGCTTGTAATTTTTTGCTAATATCTAGGCATCTGATTATCTTAATGGGTTAACTCTGAGGGTCTGTTTCTCCCTCTTGTCTCGCATTTTGTTGTTGGTTGGTTTTGTGTTAAGGCTCTTCTTTGATGCTTGGTCTAACTTATTCTAGGGCATTAGAATAGCTTGTGTCTAACTGTTTGTATTTTCTCAGTCTTCCTTTTGATTTTTGTTCTGGATATGTGGTGCAATTTTTAAGACTGCACTTTTTGTGCAATTGTTTTACTTCCAGGAGGGAGCTTCCTTTCCTCTTCCTTCCCGCAAATCTTGATCTGTTCTGTTGTTTTTGTTCAGACTTTCCCCCCTAGCTCTTATGATTTGTTTAAATTCTGTCCCTTCCTCAGTGACCCATTTTCCTTGCACTTTTCAGTTCTGGGGCCAATCCTATCATACAGCTCCCCTGTATGTTCAATTACCCACACCTTTTATATTTGTGAAGCTTTTCTGCCTCCAGTTTCTTCCCTGTTAGGGTATCCCACACCAGGCATCTAGATGGGATCAATACAGAAAGGTATGTCACTTTGGAAAAGTTTCACAGTTAGGTGTCCTGCTGACTGAAATTGTATTCAGTGAGAGCAAAACAGTTCTTATCAGTCTTACCATAGGCTTTCTGCCCCCCAACCCCCATCTCCACCCTGTATGACCTTTTGTATGCAGCATTCCTCAGCAGTTTTTGTTCTGCCCTGGGTCTCTGTGGATTTGGCTTCCTGTGCTTGGATATGTGTGGAGTTCTAACTCACTGCTGTGAGTTATTCTACCATTTCTATCCAGTGGTAGGTAGCAGGGCTGTGTGAGGGGATGAGAAAGGGAACCTACTGGCGTCCAGCTGGAATTCTCCTTCCTGAGATATTTTTTTCCCTTCAATTCAGCATTTGTGGAGTTCTTTTCCAGTCTCTGCCATCCTCCAGAGTTCTAACCACACAAAAGTGGAGTTTGTCCTTTTATTGGCTAAATCTCTGTGGAGGCTTTTCAGGGGATGTCTTCTGTCACCATGTTGATGATGTCATTCTTTGATTGATTTTTGACAAGGGAGCTGTGATGGTTTGTTTGAAGCTGCATTTACCCCAGAAAAACATGTTCTTAAATTTAACCCATTCCTATGTGAACCTGTGAGTGTGAACCTAGTGTAAGTAGAACTTTTGATAAGGTTACTTCATTTAAGAAGTGTGATCCACCTCAAACAGGATGGGTTTTAATCCTGTAACTGGAGTCCTTCATAATGAAGTGAAATTCAGACAGACAGAGAAAGCCACAGAAGGAGCAGCCAGAAGCTGGACATCAACGGGATCTGGAAGAGAATGGAGAATTTCTATCTCTGTTTTAGCCAGCCATCTTCTTCTGGAGAATTCATTGAAAACCTGCCTTGAACTTCCCAGCCTTCAGCTTGCCATGCAGAATTTGGGCTTGGTTATTCCCACAGTCATGCGAGCCAATTCCTATAAAATTTCTTATAATTTTTACATTATATATAAATTAGATACATATATACATACATATATCTCCTTTTGTTTGTTTCTCTACAGAGCACTTATGTAGGAGTCATTAACCCAGTGTGGGAAAGAACAGACTCTTCAATAAATGGTGCTGGGAGAACTTGATATCCACATGCAAAAGAATAAAAGTGAACTCTACCTCACACCATGAATAAAAATTAAAGCAAAATGGATCAACAACCTAAATATAAGAACCAAAACTATAAAAGTCTTAGAAGAAAATGGAGAAAAATATCTTTAGGAGTTGTTATAGGCAGTATATTTTTAGATTTTACATACAAAGCAAAAGCAACAGAAAATAAATAAATTGGACTTCATGAAAATTAAAAACTTTTATACATCAAAAGGACATTATTATTACCCAAGATGGTGGCCACCATGAAGAAGGCAGTTGCAGAAGATGTCAATGTTACTTTTGAAGATCAACAAAAGATAAACAAATTTGCACAGAATACAAATAGAATCACAGTGCTAAAGGAAGAAATTGAAGTACAAAAGAAACAACTCCAAAATTTAGAAGATGCTTATGATGACATTATGTTGGCAGAGGATGACTACTTTCTTATCAAATCGGAAATGTTTTCATTAGCCATTCTCAAGAAGAAACACAAGAAATATTAAAAGAAGCAAAGAAAAATTTGCAGGAAGAAATTGACGCTTTAGAATCCAGAGTGGAATCAATTCAGTAGGTGTTAGATTTGAAAGTTCAGTTATATGCAAAATTTGGGAGCAACATAAACCTTGAAGCTGAT
>PVIY010054632.1:0-14134 GCA_004026745.1 Myrmecophaga tridactyla
AATGTTTTCACCTTTCTAAAATTACAGATGAGGATGTAGATGAGCTGTGTGACAGAGGAGTTAGATGGACATCTTCTGTCCCCAATCCTTGTGCATTTCATGGCCCATGTGTCTCACTGCTGGATTTTGCAGCAGACTATAGATGAATATGCTGATGGTACAGACCCCTAACCCTGCATATAGGATCAGGGTGTAAGCAATTAGAGAAGCAGGAATAAGAAATACAATCATGGTGGAGAAGGCAGTTTAGATGGAGGTATGATGGAAGCAGATACAGGAAGAAATTGCAGTGTGGACAGCTAAGAAGTGGTTGACCCAGAGGCTTCTCCAGATATTTTTAAGCCATCCAAGATGGCTTTTAATTTGCTTAAAAAAAAAAAAGTAGTGTGATTAGAGTTGTCTGAAAAGTGACAAGATGCCATCTAACAGTATCACAGCTTGCCATAGGCACAGTCTAAGATTTTCTATTGTTTTGATAAGGTGAGGTAGTATTTTATCAAGCATTATTTAGCTTCTGATTAAACTATAGAAAGTTGAAGCAACACATCAAAAAAGTTGAAATAATCCAGTTCAACCAATGTACATGACATTCAAAATTAATATATGCTACACCCATTTGATGCCATAACTAGTCTCATAGTAAAAGATAATCATATTCAATTTCCACTGTTTCTGATCATGAAAATCTTTCAGTCAAGCAGAAAACTTCACTGTGAAATTTTCATTTTCTCTTAACCTGGGCTTAGTATAACTATACTTGCCCAGATGTGCCTATGAAATAGTGTCAAAAGGAAAACATCAAAATAAAGGCACTAATGAAGCCAGGAATAGTTGCCTAAGTTTTTGACTCTTAGATCTTTTTAAAAATGAAATGACTGACAAGGATTCAAGGGCTTTCCTTTCTTAACAAAGTTTAACTCAGTGTGTTGGCATTATTTTGTAAAAGTGCCACACAGAACTGCCAAATAAAACACAAAAGATATAAGTCCTGATAGATGTAATATTGACAAATACTATTCAATGTTTCTCAAGATTTTGCAGCTAATAAAAATTATTTCTGCTTCCCATAGACTAAGATAGCAATGTAAGTTACTTCAGGGTGCCATCTTCCTCAGAATTCTAGAAAATGGATGTTTCGAGATGGTTGGAGTTCTGACAGAGAGCGAGCAGATGCCCAGACACAGGCAGAGCCCAGCAGACATTGCCATGTGCCTTCCCATGAGATGCTAAGCAAGTCAGAACCCAGAGTTGTGTCCTGGAGAAACTTAGCGAAGGCCCATGGATGCCTAGACAGGAAACCACTGGCATCAGAAACTGGAAGTAATGGAACCGGGAACAAGGACAAACAGATGCCAGCTATATGTCTTCCCAGCTGATAGAGGTGTTCCAGAAGGTATCAGCCTTTCTTGAGTGAAGGTAACCTTCTGTTGGTGCCTTAATTTGGACATTTTCACAGCTTTAGTAACTGTAAACTTGTAACTGTTAAATCCCCTTTTAAAAGGTTGTTCCATTTCTGGTATATTGCATTCTGGCAGCTTAACAACTAATACACCAAATTTAATAAAAGACATGAATATGCACTTTCAAGAATCCCAACAAACTCCAAACACAATAAACTCTAAGAGAGCCATGCCTAGACATATAGTAGAAAAATAATCTAATGCCAAGGACAAGGAGAGAGTTCTGAAAGCTGGAAGAAAAAAGCAATTGTGTACAAGGGAGTTCCAATAAGATTAAGTGCCAATTTCTCATCAGAAATCATGGAGGCAAGATACAGTGGGACAAAATATTTAAAGTGCTGGAGAAAACAATTTCCAGGAAAATATTTTATATCCAGTGAAGCTGTCTTTTAAAAATGAGGAAAATAATAAGACATTCCCAGATTTTTTAAAAGTTGAGGCAGTTCTTCATCACTAGATATGCACAAAGGCAATGCTAAAGGGATTTTTTTTTAGACTAAAGGGAAAGGATTCTAAAGAGTGGATCAAAATGGCATAAAAAATAAAGATCAATAAAAGTAATTATATGGGTAATTATAAATGCCAGTAATATTGCAATGCATTTTTTGTATGAACTCCACTTTTACATCTTTCAGCCTCTAAAATGCAAATGCATAAAAAGTAATGATACATCTATTATTTTGGATATACAATGTATAAAGACTTAATTTGTAAGAAGTACAACAAAAATGTGGGGGTGGTGAAGGGGTATAGAAACAACATGTGAATGCTATTGAAATTGAGTTGGTATCAAATCAAATGAGATTGCTATAGATTTAGGCTGTTAAATTTAAGCCCCATGGTAACCACAAGGAAAATATATGAAAAATTTATACAGAAAGAATTTCATTAATAGAAGGAATTATTCATGAAAGGAAGAATTGAGGGACAAAAAAGAGGTAGAAGACTTACAAAGGCTAAACAACAAAATGATAGAAGAAAGTCCTGAATTATCAGCAGTTACTTTAAATGTAATTAACCACTCCAATCAAGAGGAAGAGATTGACCAAATGGACAATAAAGTATGGCCTAAGTATATGTTGTTTATAATAAAGGAAAAAAAATCCATTTACAATAGCAACTAAAAGAATCAAATATCTAGGAATAAATTTAATAAAAAAAAATAAAGGACTTGTATACAGGGACGTACCTTAAATTTAAACATACAAGTCTTTGAAAATGAAAGGATGAGAAAATATATATACCATGCAAATACTAACCTAAAGAGACAGTCCAATAATTAACATTAATCCTGCTTAAATTTTCCTAAATAATTGAAGAGGAGGGACATTCCCTAAATAAAAACATGGGGCCAATATCACCCTAATACCAAAACTAGATAAAGATACCACAAGAAAAGAAAATTATAGACCCATATGTCTCATAAATATGGATGCACCACTAATCAACAAAGTCCTAGAAATTTGAATCTAACAGCACAATAAAATAATTTCAATGATCAAGTGGGATGTATCCCTGGAATGCAAGGTTAGTTCAACATAAGAAAATCAAATAATGTTATATACCACATTAACAGGATGAAAGAAAAAAAAAACATGTAATCATCTCAATTGACCCCAAAAAGACTTTGACAAAATATAGCAGGCGTTCTTGATAAAAACACTTGGAACACTAAGAACAGAAGGACATTTCCTCAACATGATACCTGGCATATGTATAAAACTGACAGACTGACAGCTAACATCATGCTCAATGTTGAAAGACTGAAAGCCTCTCCTCCAAGATAGAACAAGAAAAGGATACCCACTCTGTTACTCAATATTGTACTAGAAGTTCTAGCCAGAGTCATTAGGCAGGAAAATGAAATAAAAGACATCTAAACTATAAAGGAAGAGGTAAAACTTTCCTATTGATAGGTGACGTGACCATATATATAGAAATGATGAAAAAGCTACAATAAAGCTACTAGAGCTAATAAATTCAGATAAGTGATTGGATCAAAATGCAAAAATTGGTAGTGTTTCTATACACTGGTAACAATTTGAAAAGGAAATCAAGAAAAAAATCCATTTACAATAGCAACTAGAAGAATCAAATATCTAGGAATAAATTTAATCAAAGAAATAAAGGACTTGTACACAGAGATCTACAAACCATTGCTAGAAGAAATCCAAGATGACCTAAATACATAGAAAGACATTCCCTGCACATGGATTGGAGGATTAAATATTGTTCAGATGCTAATTCTTCTCAGAGCAATTTACAGATTCAACTCAATCCCAATCAAAATTCCCGCAGTTTTCTTTGTAGAAATTGAAAAGCCAACCATCAGATTTGTATAGAAGAGTAAGGGGCCTCAAATAGTCAGAGCTATCTTGAAAAAAAAAAAAAAACGAAGAAGTTGGAGGAGCCATACATCCTGTTTTTAAAACATATTGCAAAACTACAAAAACAACTTCATTCTGGCACAAGGACAGACATATAGACTAATAGTATAAAAAATAATGGTGAAGCCAATGTGAAAAATTGGGCAATTCCTCAGAAATTTAAGCATAGAATTACCTTATGACATAGCAATCCTGCTTCTTAAGAATATACTCAAAAGAGATGATAGAAAGGACACCACACGATATTTGCACACTACTGTTCATAGAAGCATTATTCACAATTGTCAAAAGATGGAAGCAACCCATGTGTCCATCAACAGAAGAATGGATAAAATATGGCATATGCACAATGGAATATTATTAAACCCTATAAAGAACTTAAGTTCTGATACATGCGACAACATGGATGAACCTTGAAGATATGTGTTGAGTGTAATATGCAAACACAAAAGGAGAAATATTGCATCCTATCACTGTTATGAAATAAATAGAATAAGCAAATTCATAGAGCCAGAAATGAGAATACAGGTTACAGGGTACCTGGGTGGGAATAGGGAATGGGCAAGTAATGCTTAATTGATGCAAATATTCTGTTGAGATGATGGAATAATTTTGGTAATGGAGGTGGTGGTGATGGTAGCACAACATTGTAAAAGTAATTAATAACACTGAATTATATATTTGAATGTGGTTAAAATGGAAATTTTTAAAAATGTGATTAGAATAAAAAACAGTGAACCCTAATGTATACTATGTACTACAGGTAATAGTATAATTATATCAAATTTTTTTTTCAATAGTAACAAAGTTATCTCACTAATGTAAAAAGTCAATAATATGGAAAACTGTGCATGGGAACGTAGATATATGGGAACTCTGTATCTTCTATATGATTTTTCTGTAAACTTATGTGCCAGTTTGAAAGTATTGTGTACCCCAGAAAAGCCATGTTTTAATCCTGATTCAATCTTGTTGGGGCAGCCATTTCTTTTAATCCTAATTCAGTACTGTTGGGCAGAAACTTTTGGTTAGATTATCTCCATGGATATGTGACATGCCCAATTGTGGGTGTGATCTTTGATTAGATGGAGATGTGACTCCACCCATTCCAGATGGCTCTTGATTAGTTTACTGGAATCCATTAAAAGAGGAGATATTTTGGAAAGAGTCAGAAATGACAGAAACATCAGAAATGGCAGAGCCAACAAAAACTTCTGAGTAGAGCTGACACAGATGCTAACACTTGGAGAACAGAGAAATGGATGTTTGGAGATGCTTGGAGCCCAACAATGTCACCTTGAGATGTTAAGCAAGCCAGAACCTGGAGAGAGCCAAGCAAAGCCAAGTGATGAAAATCTGCCCCAGAGAAGCAAAGTGAGGAAGCCCCCAGGAATAAAGGCTAAAAGCAATAGAGCCGAGGAGCAAGAGGCCAGTATTCCTTCCCAGATGACAGAGGCATTCCAGATGCATTGGCCTTTCATGACTTAAGGTATTTTTTCCTGGATGCCTTAGTTTGGACATTTTCATAGACTTAGGACTATAAACTTGTAACTTATTAAATTCCATTTTTAAAAATTCTGTTTCTGGTATTTTGCATTCCAGCAACTTTTTCTTACAACTTTCCTAATTAATTAAAAAAATTGAAAAACATTTTTTTAAAAATTTAGTCCAAATTGAATTAGAAATTTGAATCACCTAAGACAGATCTCAAGTTCACTTTAATTGCCCTGTTCATATTTTACTTAACTCTCTTTGGAGCACCATTTATTGTGATATATTCAACTTTCCTGTTATTCAGTTAACTCTCATTGACATTTATATTCCTCTATTTACCCTGTTTTACTTGTAGCCTGAGGCCTGCTGGAGTGGAAGGAAGCATCACATTCAGACTTTGCTGAAGTGAAAGGTCATTTAAATAAAATGTTTAATAGCCCAAGTTCCTGAATTGTAGGTTGGAAGTTATTCTGCCAACTTTCTCCAAGTCTAAGAGGTGACTTTAGAGTGTAAGGGCCATTGTCATTACGTTAAAATTAGGTGAGTCATGCTTTGTGTATTTCCAGTTTGGTGAGTTATTTCCTCCTGCATCTCTTCCCACAGAGAGAACATCTTCCAGATCTTTCCTGGCTTCAAAGAAAATGATATATCCCTGCCTCCTCCCAGTGTTAGAATAGGTGGGGAATTAAATAATTTAGGCAGACGAGATCTCTCATTTCTAGAAACTTTTGTGTATGCATGTTACTTGAAAATTTGATAAAATATGGCAGTAGTCCAGTTTATACTATAAAGGAAAGAACAATGAACCCCAGGTTAGGAAACCTGGACACTAGTTTCACATCTTTCATTTAATTATAGGACCCTGAGCAACTCATGACACATCTCCAAACCCAGTCTGCTCTTCGGTACAATAGTAATAACTACTGCTGTTCTCCTTACCAGGCTGTTGTAAAAACAAAATAAAGTAATATATCTAAAAGTGACCTAAAAATTATGAGCCCTTATGCAGCAGTAAAGTATTATTATTAAGCATGACATCTTCTTTTACTTGCTTGCAGTAGTTATGAACATAACTAAGCAGCCTTGAGGATTTAATCTACAAAATTATATTGGAAGCCAAAAGAAAATGTGATTTGATATATTAAAAAATATATTTTTTTCCCATAACATTTACAGCTAAAGGAGCAAAAAAAATGCATTTATGGGAATAATTGTGGATGGAATAATGTTTATAAATGAAGTGGATAAACATAAAGTTAGCATTAGGCACTAGTCAAGGGAGTAATTACACATTTCAGGGTGAAAAGTGAGAGTTTCAGGAGATGCCTTTTCAATGGTATCAGGACACTTGTGTGTTTAATCTCAGTAGCCCAGGCAAATGATGTCTAGTTTTCCAAGGCTGCTGTGACAAGTACCACACAATGGGTTGGCTTAAGCAATGGGAATTTATTGGCTCATGGCTTTGGAGGCTGTAAATTCAAAATCAAATTTTAGACAGGCCATGCTGTCTCCTGGATCCTGTAGCCCTCTGCTGTTGGCTGCTGCAATCCTTGGGGTTCTTTGGCTTGCATCTTTGTTTCTGTCACATGGCTTTCTTTTTGGCTTCAGCTTTTCCTGCTTAGTTTTCTGTGACTGCCTGAATTTCCTTTCCATATAAGGACTGCAGTAATGTGGATTAAGGCCCAGACTGATTCAGTTTGGCTTCATCTAAACATGTTCTTTGAAGAGTCAGTTCACAAATGGTCCACATGTTAACCAATAATAACATCTTCAAAGGTCCTATTAACAAATGGGTTTGCACCTGTAGGAATGTAGATTAAGACTTGAGCGTGTCTTTTGTGTGGATCATGATTCATTTTTCAACATTGGTATCATCTGTGCTATCACTAATCATCTGCTCTTCTCTCTGCTGTTCTATGAAAGCCATAGAGATTCTCAGGATGGACCTACAGCAAATTGTCGTATGGATCTTCTCCAATCAATATATTGGCAATTTGAAATGAACCCAAAATTTTCTAAAGCCCTGAGGCAGCGATTTACCTGAACATATTTGGACTCACCTCCTCAATACTTGTATTAGTACCTCTGTCATGCCTGGTTAGTACACACCAGATTTAATCACTAGTAAACAGAAAGAGGCATAGTCCCTGAAATAACCAGCACACTTGAGGTGTGTTCAGCTTTGCTCTGAGCCATTCCCGCCAGTTTGCTTTCTCTCTTATTGGTCAAAGAGACCCAGGTGTGTTTCCTGGCACTTCTACATTTCTATAATCAGCCTCCACAGGTGTGTACAACCTGCAGTCTACACTCTCACACCTGATGTTTCCCAGGTCCACCAGATACCACCCACAAAGGTAGGTTACATTCTACTTCAGGGACCCAGTTCAGAATGGCCAAATACCACTGTGCCTTTTACTTTCTTCTCTGCAAACATGGCAGCTAGTTAAGTGCAATGTTTACATGCTGGTCTGAGTTTCTGACATTCTGCCCTGCCCACCTTCTGGATGTCAGGTTTTCTCAATCATGGTTTCTGGGTCGCATAGGATGTACATGTTTAGGGCTTGGAGTAGGGAAGAACTATCGGTATTTGTATAGTTTTGCAACACCTCCTCCAAAATCCAATTCCAAGTTCATATTCCTTGGTCATTATATATCCTAGCTCAAGGAATACTGTATTCTAAATATATTGATATCCCTTTTTTCAAAAGCAGGTACTTCTGCCATGGGTAAGTGTATAGAGACCACCAGAATAATTTTGTGACATTTTCCTGACAAATAAGTGTCAAGGCCTGGCTTATTAAAAGCCTAATTGAAATTAAATGAACTAATTTTAAAATTAGCAAAACAGCAGCAACTAATAAAATTACAGTAATGTTTTAGCACATGTTCTTTTATTCATATATTCATAAGTCTACCTTTCACATGCTGAAATTGCAAATGGTGACTGTATCTGTAAAATATTAACCATGTTTACATTTCCTAGAACCACAAATTTAGGCCCAAATAGGCCTGGTTAAATCTGACATCTCTTTGGGATAAATACTTTAAATTTTTAAAAATGCTGAGGCCAGAAGTTTTGGATAACATTAGAAAAATGAATCTCTATTTTGTCTAAGATTAAAATGCAGTGGACATTTTCAGAAAGGTTACATTTTACATTAATGTTCATGGAAAGCATTTATGGAATTCTGTTAAGTACCTTAATAAGTATTTTTTATAAGCATAATTATCATGTATGCATTTAGAAGAATTTAGCTTACTTAGTTGTAGTGTTAAATATTAAGAGAAAATATATTCATAGCTGTGAAAAGTGTACTATATTTTTATACAATATTTTCGTTTTGAAATTTTGCAAGTCTGTATTTTGAGAAATGGCAGTGTTTTCCACTGGCTAACACTTTCATAGAAATGTTTTTATACAGATTTATCTTTCAAGTATCATAAAAGTCATTCTTCAGAATGTGATAAATTCTCTTCTTTTTTGTTCATTTCTCTTCCAACATCTACAATAAATAGGATTTACTCCTATTATGAGAACACATATGCAGTTACATTATTTATATACCAAGCAATCTAAATATCCAACACAAGATTAAACTATTGTATCTCCATACAATGAATTAATATACAGTCATTAAAACTCATATTACAGAAGAATATTTAATAATATGAGAAAATGCAAGTAATATATGAAAAAAAGCTTGTTGCAAAGTAATTGAAATGCAAGTTTTAGAACTATATATGTACACATGGGGAGAGAAAAACACACAATTAAATAATAACTATGCTTGGCTCTGAGTAGTAGGAATGTGGTTAATCGTTTTTACAACTAGATTTTTCAGATTTCTCTGAGAATAGTACATTATTTTTTCATAAGCATATATATTTAAAATATATTTTTAAAATATGTAGTGCTTACATGTATTATATATATCTATTAGATATTTACTACATATTATATACATATCTTTTAGATTACGTTTATCTTTTAGAATCTGATATTTAGCAAGCATGGCAAGGAGGGTAAAGGCAATCTAGTCATAGAGGAACAAGCAAATCCACAGAATGTAAAACAGGATATCTCATTTGGTGAATTTTAAGTGGTTCTATAGCATTAAAGAGACAGACAGGGTCAGACTGTGAAGAGCTCATAAACTATGTTAAAAAGTTTAGGTTTTATGTTGGGTGACTGTACATACTGGCTTACCTGGGGAAGCCCCAGTTTATTCCTATCCTAGCAATGTAATTATTACTAGCACCCCTTTTTATTAACACGATTGTCTAGATTTAGATGATAAATTATATGGTAACCCTATATAGTCACTGGGGAACCACTGAAGGATTATTGGTGGGAGATTAACACAACCAGATTCATCTTTTGAAAAGATTCCTTTGGCTACCTTGTAAAAACTGAATTTGGAAGGTGCAGGAATGTGGGCAGGGATAACATTTAGGATATTACAGCAAAGTCTGCAGGAACTAAGGCGACAGCAAAGGGTTCGTGTGGCAGAGACAAAGAGGATTTGGGATGCTCCTGGATGTGGGGTTTTAGTGCAATGGATGGCTTACGTTACTGAGTAAAGATGGTACCATTGCTTGAGAGAAAGCTCACATGGAAGAAGAGGTTTGGCAATTCATGTAAGAGAAGGGTTCATGCTGTAAGGTGGGTTATTTTAATGTCATTTGTAGAAAGTTGTAGAGCAGCTCTGTCCAACAGAACTTTCTGCATTGACGGAAATGTCTATATTTGTGCTGGATGATATTGTAGTCACTAGCAATATGTGAAATAGTTGCATAAAAAATGTGGCTAATGAGCACTTGGAATAGAGTTTTAAATTATATTTACTTTTAATTAATTAAAATTAACATTTGAATAGCTGTGTGTGTCTAGTGGCTTCTGTGTTGGGTAGAGCAGCTGAGGTTTTTTGTCTGTAAGGAATGAGAGAAAGAAATGGGCTGGAAAAGTAGCTTTGTGTGGAGCTGTGTTCCAGTAGCCATGTTTCTTGAAGATGATTGTATAATGATATAGCTTTCACAATGTGACTGTGTGATTGTGAAAACCTTGTGTCTGATGCTCCTTTTATCTACCTTATCAACAGATGAGTAAAACATATGGAATAAAGGTGAATAATAGGGGGAACAAATGTTAAAATAAATTTAGAGTGAAATGCTGGTGATAGGTGAGGGGAAGGGGTGGGAGGTATGGTATGTATGAATTTTTTTCTGTTTTCTTTTTTATTTCTTTTTCTGAATAGATGCAAATGTTCCAAGAAATGATCATGATGATGAATATGCAACTATGTGATGAACGTTGTGAATTACTGATTATGTATGTAGAACAGAATGATCAAAAGTTACGTATGTTTGTGTTTGTTTGGTGTTTGTTTGGTATTTAAAAAAAAAATTTAATTAATTTAAAAAAAAGTAGCTTTGTAAGAGATTGGGTAGGTACTGGTTGAACATAAAGAGTAGAGGAGGTTGGGCCACTGTGACTCAGCAGAGTTCTCACCTGCCATACCAGAGACCCAGGTTCGATTCCCAGTGCCTGCCCATGCAAAACAAAAAACAAAAAACAAATGAGTAGAGGAGTTTGGCCAGTAGATCTTGTAGATTGAGAAAAGAGGAGGGAACCATGTTTAAGGGATTGGCAGAGGAAAAAAGAGCCTGCAAAGAAGACTAAGGATTAAAGGGTGGGAGGAAACCCAGGAGAGGCAGTTGATTTGGTATTCAAAGAAATTGAGAGTTTCAAGAAGGGAATGAATGACAGCATTGTATGCTGTAGGGAATTCAGGTAAGGTGAAGACATTTGGAAGGATTGAAGTGTGAAGATTATACAGGTAGGGATCTATTTGGAGATTATTAGGAGAATCTAGGTCTTAAAGAAATGATTAGCATCTGAATTAGGATAATACTGTTGATAGTGGAAGAAAGGGCAATGATGAGGGAGAGAGTTCATAAATTTTTATTTATGGGACCTGACACTTGATTCAATGAGCAAAGAAGTCAAGAGGCTGGGTTCAGAGTTGATTAAGAGGAGATATTAGTGAAAAGGTAATGTTATGAATTTTTCCTGAGAGTGAGGTTATACAGTCTGTATTAAGGTTAAACATGAAAACTCATTTTGCCCCCCACCAAAAAGCGCAAATCCTTAAGGAATAATAGAACAGATTCCTTCATGCAGCTACTTTCTTAAGTATTGATGGCTTATACCAGCCGAGAAGGAAATCTGTTTCACAAATGCAATGAACTGTGTTTTTTTGTTTTTGTTCTTGTCTTTTTTCTTTGATGATGTCAGACAAGAACGTGGAGGTTTGTTTACTATTTCAGCAGAGTGCCTGTGGCAAAGGCCTGAAGATGAAAGAAAGTAGAACCCAAAAAAGGAAGACAGAATCAAAACATTCCCTACCCTTCCCCAAATAATGATTATTGAAACAAAAATCACAAATAAAAGTTTATTTTAGGATCATTAGGATTGTAAAGATGCAAATAGCTCTGTGGTCATCTGTAAGCTTTGCTTTTGTGAGGCAACATGACATGGTGCTTTAACCAATTGAACTGGTAGTCCTTGCAGTAGAGCAGCGTTCTACTGCTTGTTCGATTGTTCATTAACCGTATGACCTTGAGTGTGCATACCATTTAATTCTTATGGGTCACAGTTACTCACAAAACTAGATTGGTATTCAAGTTTATGTTTTTCAACTTTAAAATTCTATCAGTGTAAAAGCCAAGTTAAAATGATATCTAATGTGCTAAAATAAATTTTTTTGCATGAAACCCTTGCTGGATTTTGTTTGACCTGCATCTCAGAATTTCACTCATGGATTTAATGGTTACATTTTAACTGACTTTATTGGTTGTATTGGCTATCCATGAATAGGAAACCAATGTTAAAATAGATATTACAGAGAGAAACTGAGTTTTGCAAAGTTAATAAAAAGTAAAATACATTAGCCGTTATTTTCAAACAACAAACACACACATGCACAAAAATAAACAAAAACAGCAAATGAGGTTGTGTCTAGGCTTAGAACCTTTATGACAAGTTTCCATTCAAATAAACTGTTGAAGGTTTCATAGTGGTGCCTGGGGAGGAAGACAATGTGGTGGCTTAAAGTACACAATACTGTTACTCTTTAGTTTCACTTCTTTTTTAATCCAACAAGAAAAAAAAAAAGGAAGAAAGATGAGAAATTAGTTGGTTGTTGGTCCAAGAAAAGTTTGGTGTCAGAGAGTATAACTAGGGTTGCAGTCCATAATCTCCAGGAACTGTGTGACCTTGGATGGGTGGTTACACTTCTTTGAGCCCCCATTTCCTCATCAGAAAAATGAAAGGGTTTGGGCCAGAGCCCTTAAAAAGTCCCTTCCAACTCCACAGTGTTACACATTGATCATATGACTTACATACGTGGCCCAGAACTGTCGACTTACATTGTTTAGAAAATAGTCAAGCCTAGTATTTGGAAAAAGTCACCCATTCATGATTTCATTTTAACTACAGAATCACTCAGTTGTGGGAAAGTGCTTTCAATTTGGCTGAAGTGAGGAAAAAAGGGAGTCTTATTAGTTAGTACCTTCCACTTTTCCAGTTAAGATGGAGGACACAGAGGTAGGGGGTGGGGATGGGTTTTCCCTAGAATCACTAAATCTGTCCAGATTGAAGAGTCCTGAGGATTCACCTCTTCCAGTCTCTCTGCCACCCCTTTTCCAACTACATCCATCCTAGAAAGATCTGCTTATTTTGCTGCTGATTCATAAAGAAGGAATGTTACAGAAAAGCTAAAAAATATCCTGAGACACTGGACCAGTTGAAATTCATATACCTTTTGCAATTAGCAAGTGCTTAACAAAGATTTGTGATACATAATTAGCCTCTCTGCACTCAGGCACCCTTTGAAGCATGAGGTTACTCTGCAATAAAATGAGAAATATCTTTGTTGTAGAGATGGTTTGCCCTAGTTTTCACATGCTGAGCTATCGCTCCTTCCTTATATCAAAAACGCTAAAATTTTCTTTGAATTATTGCAAGTTTTCAAGAAATAGAAATTTCCCTGAAAGTAAGGCATCTTCTTTTACAAATTTGTTTTGACTTATAGAAGTTCTTCCTGTGATTCTGAAAACGTCACTGTCCTAAATTCTTGAGATTTCCAGTAATCACTTAAGTTTCGACTATCCTGGAGAACAGACTGAGGGTAATAGAAGTTCATGTTGCTTGGTTTTCCAGGGTGCACATTACTTCTTTGTTTCATACTAACATAGCTAAAATGATAGAGTATGATGACTCCTCTTAAAATTGTCATTTTTGGGGGAACTCCTCAAAATTAAACACTTTTGCGCATCAAAGAACTTCATCAAGAAAGTAAAAAGACAGCCTACACAACAGGAGACAATATTTGGAAATGACATATCAGATAAAGGTCTAGTATCCAGAATTTATAAAGAGATTGTTCAACTCAACAACAAAAAGACAGCCAATCCAATTACAAAATGGGAAAAAGACTTGAACAGACACTTCTCAGAAGAGGAAATACAAATGGCCAAAAGGCACAGGAAGAGATGCTCAACTTCCCTGGCCATTAGAGAAATGCAAATCAAAACCACAATGAGATATCATCTCACACCCACCAGAATGGCCATTATCAACAAAACAGAAAATGACAAGTGTTGGAGAGGATGTGGAGAAAGAGGCACACTTATTCACTGTTGGTGGGAATGTCAAATGGTACAACCACTGTGAAAGGCAGTTTGGCGGTTCCTCAAAAAGCTGAATATAGAATTGCCATTTGACCCGGCAAT
>PVIY010054633.1:0-14137 GCA_004026745.1 Myrmecophaga tridactyla
CGGGCACAGAATTGAATAATACTATTAAGGGTAATTTAAAGAATACAAAGAGAAAGAGGGAAAAGAATATATAGATATGACAAATAAAATTAAATAGATAAGATGGTGGAATCAAGAAACTTTGAATGTTAACAGGCTAAACTTACCAATTAAAAGATACAGATGGCAGAATAGATTAAGAAACATAATCCAGCTATATGCTGCTCACAAGAGACACGAGGATACAAATAGATTGAAAGTGAAAAGATGGAAAAAATTTTCCATGCAAGTTGTAACCAAAAGAAAACAGGAGTAACTATACTAATATCAGACAAAATAGACTTTAAATGTAAAGACATCATAAGAGACAAAGAAGGACACAATATACTAATTAAAGGGTCAATTCACCAAGAAGATCTAGATCTAACAATCATAAATGCTTATGCTCCCAATCAAGGAGCTCCAAAGTACATGAGACAGACATTGGCAAAACTGAAGGGAGCAATAGATGTTTCAACAATAATAGTAGGAGATGTCAATACACCACTCTTATCTATACATAGAATAACCAGACAGAAGATCAACAAGGAAATAGATAAATTAAACAACTTGATAAAGGAATTAGACCTAACAGACATATATAGGTCATTGTACCTCAAAGCACAAGAATATAAATTCTTCTCTAGTGCTCAAGGAACATTCTCCAGGATAGGTAATATGCTGGGGTACAAAACAGATCTTTATAAATTTAAAAACAGCAAAATTATTCAAAACTCTGATCACAATGGGATGAAGCTGGATCTCAATAACCACCAAAAAACGATAACACTCACAAATACATGGAGATTAAATAACACACCCTTAAACAGCCAGTGCATCAAAGAAGAAATTGCTAGAAAAATCAGTAGATATCTGGAGAGGAATGAAAATGAAAATAAAACTTATCAGAATTTATGGGATGCAGCAAAGGCTGTGCAGAGAGGGAAATTTATTGCCCTAAATGCCTACATTAAGAAACAAGAAAGAGCAAAAATTGAGGACTTCACAGCACACCTGGAGGAACTCATGAAAGAGCAGCAATCTAACCCCAAAGCAAATAGTAGAAGACAAATAACAAAGATCAAAGCAGAGATGGGGAGAACAAAAGAACAATAGAATCAACAAAACCAAAAGTTGGATCTTTGAGAAAATCAATAAAATGGATGGACACTAGCAACACTGGCAAAGAAAAAAAGAGAGAGGACACAAATAAACAAAATCAGAAATGAGAAAGGGTGCACTACCACAGACTGTGAAGAAATAAATCATGAGAGGATACTATGAACAACTATATGCCAATAAACTAGACAACTTAGATGAAATAGACAAATTCCTGGAAACACACAAACTAGCTACACTGACTCAGGAAGAAATAGAAGAGCTCAACAAACCAATCACAAGTAGAGAGATTCAATCAGTCATCAAAAATCTTCCTACAAAGAAAAGCCCAGGGCCAGATGGCTTTACAGGGGAATTTTATCAAACATTCGTAAAAGAACTAACACCAATCTTGCTCAAAATTTTCCAAAAAAATGAGGTAAAAAGAACTCTACCGAACTCATTTTATGACGCTAAGATCACTTTAATACCAAAACTGGGTAAGGATGCTATAAGAAAAGAAAACTACAGGCCAATCTCTCTAATGAATATAGATGTAAAAATTCTCAATAAAATATTAGCAAACTGAATCCAACAGCACATTAAGAATTCAAGTGGGATTTGTACCAGGAATGCAAGGATTGTTCAATGTAAGAAAATCAATTAATGTAATACAGCACATTAACAAATCAAAAAGGAAAAATCACATGATCATCTCGATTGATGCTGACAAAGCATTCAACAAAATTCAGCATTTTCTGATAAAAAACACTCTGAAAATAGGAATCAAAGGTAACTACCTCAATATAATAAAGTGAATACATAAAAAACTGAGAGTCAGCATTGTACTCAGTGGAGAGAGACTGAAAGCTTTCTCCCTATGATCAGGAACAAGACAAGGATGCCCACTGTCACCACTATTATTCAACATTGTGCTAGAAGTTCTAGCTAGAGCAATCAGGCACGACAAAGAAATAAAAGACATCCAAATTGGAAAGGAAGAAGTAAAACTCTCATTATTTGCAAATGACATGATAGTATAACTTGGAAGATATTGAAAAATCTACAGCAAAGTTACTTGAGCTAATAAATAAATTCAGCAAGGTGGCAGGATATAAAATTAATGTGCAAAAATCAGTAACATTTCTAGACACAAGCAATGACCTAGCTGAGGATTCAGTTAAGGAAAACATTCCATTCAAAATAGCAACTAAAAGAATTATCAAGTACGTAGGAATGAACTTAACTAGGGGCATAAAGAATTTGTACACAGAAAACTACATAACATTTCTAAAAGAAATCAAAGGCAATCTAAATAGGTGGAAAAGCATTCCCTGCTCATGGATAGGAAGGTTAAATATAGTTAAGATGTCAATTCTCCCCAAATTGATCCTCAGATTCAACACAGTACCAATCAAAATGACAACAACCTACTTTGAAGATTTGGAAAAACAAATTACCAAATTACTCATGTGAAGCTTATGTAGATAGCATAGAAGCTTAGACTATAGGCATTCCTAAGAGTTGTTTCTGGAGGACCTCTTTAGTTGCTCAGATGTGGCCTCAATCTCTCGAAGCCCAACACTGCAAGTGAAATCATTGCCTTCTCCCAAACATGGGGCATTACATCCAGGGGTGAAAGTCTCCCTGGTAACGTGGGAGAGGACACTCCAGGATGAATTCAGACCTGGCACCACTGGATCAACAAAGAACATGTAGGGCAATATATAAGATTCCACAAGAGTTCCATGCACTAAAGTAACTTTCCAGAAACCTACAGCCTCCAGATGGGTCCCTGGTCCAGATAAGTCCTGAAATTTGCTCAGACTTTCCAGAACATCAGATACTTCCATCTCCCGACCCCATATTAGCGACAGACCTTTCCAATACGAAAAATTTAGAATGGCCATCGCCTGAACACCCCTAATGAGAGGGATGGAAAGATCAAAGGTGATGGTGGAGCTATACAGAGAAGACAGGATTTAACAAATGAATATGAATGCTAAACCATTAAATTGATATCTCTTTTAGTCTCCAGTATTTTAGAGCAGTTAGAAGTAAAAACCTAAAATTGTGAAATTGTAACCCATGTCAAACTCTGAAATATGCTCTACAACTAATTGTGGTGCCGTGCTTTGAAATTTATAGTTTTTTGGATATATGTTATTGTGCACCAAAAAAAAGAAGGAAAAATTTGATTGTGATGATAAAAAAATATGTAGGCCCTCTAGCCTCCTGTATTCTGGAGTAGCTAGAAGGAAAAATATGAGAGGATCATATGGTAGCCCATGACAAACTCGGGGATCTGTCCTATAACTACTTGTGGAACAGTGGTTTGAAAACTATTGCTTCTTTTTTTTTTTTTTTTGCTTTGTATATATGTTATACTATACAATAAAGTTAAAAAAAAAATGTACATGGTTATGGTTCTGGAGAGTTCCAGACAGTTTTAATTAACAGTCTTGATATACAGAGTTCAAAGAGCAGAAGTAAATCTAGTATATAGTTTTCTAAAAGCAATCATGTTCAGGCTATAATAGCTTGCTTCAAGTCAATCTTTTCTGTGAAGTAAATTTTTAACTTGCAAAAATATGTAAGGATTTGTTAGAGGACTCTGCACTTCTGAATTCAATTTCGAACTTGTTAGATTCACCGAGGTCAACAGCACTGCCAGCACTGTTAACCCCCCATAAGACTTCCTAAAATCATCTTGGCCATATGCCTAGACATATACAAATGCAAACATTCTCAGCAATTAACTGGACAGTACGGGGTAAATGTGATGAGCAAGGAATTCACTGTGCTACCTCCATTAGTGTTAATGAGAGTTCTGTAGTTAATTCTGTTGCACTGCTCTTAACTTTCATCTCCTCCGTGGGGTCTATTTCAACGCATTTTATTTTTAACACCCCACCCCCATTTCACGACAATTTCTGCTTACCTCGGTAATGAAGGATTTGGCGGTGGCAGGATTCATAACCAGGATAGCTCGCCTGAGAGTGTCTCGGTAGCGATTCAGTTCCTCTATGCGCATGGTATCAAAGAGCGCGGTGATCATTTTATTGATGTTGTTTTCTACCTTCTGAAGCGCAACATCCATCCCCTGCTGAGACACTCGGTCCAAAAACTCTTGTATTCCACGGATGTCTGGTAACATCAAAAGATGATCAAAATGCAAATTAGCACAAAACAGGAATGACAGGAAGAGAGACAAAAAGCATTTCCCTTACATCAGAATAGTCTGTTGCTCAGCATTATGGGATGTCTAAAATAATACCAGTTGAGCCGCTGATGGAACTCTCATGTATGTTTAAGTTTGAATGTGTTGACATGGGAAAGTTGTAGGCATTGACATTTTTAAATAAATTCCTTTACCTCCACATAGAATTCTATATTACCTCAACTCTGGGAAGTTTTAGTGGCAGAGATGGGGTGTGTTGCTTGAGGAACATGCTCACTTTCCTAAAGCAACACTTGAGAAAAAGAAAAGTAACATTCTCGATTTTCTCCAGCATTAAAAGAGGATACTAACCTCCAGTAAAATATGAATAGCTTTGATAGCAACTGAATCTGAACAATGATTACCAACATTTCCTAAAAGAGGAAACAATAAACACTAAAATTGACATTTACAATCCAAACAGAAAGATGGTTTTGGGAAGTTATCTTCAAAGTTTTTCACGTTACTTAGACTGCAAACCAAACACCTGCACTTTTGTCTATTTTATAACCACCGACTCCTGAGCTCAAATTCAGTAAACTTGAGAGAAGATAGACCTTTCTTTTCAAGAGTACAGAAGGTATACTTTGTAAAACATAAAGTCTCAAAATATATTTCAGGCTTTTAGAGAACATTATGCAATTAAAAAAAAAAGCACCATTAGCAGAATATTTATAAATCCATTCCAAAATAAGAAAAGTTCTGAAAGACATCAAATAAAAAAAGTGTGCCTACTTCACATTTCAATAAGGAAGATAAAATCCAGTAAAAATAAACTGCTTACAAGTTTGTACTTTGTATAAAAGTATATAATTACTTAAATACTATATTTAAGTAACAATAAATGTTTAAAATGTTACATATATTTCTTTCTAGTATCACCTTGGTTGTTTACAGAGGAAGGCATCTGAAATGTTAAATGTGATTTAAGGTATACCTTGCACAATATAATCTTCATAGAGCAGCTTTACTTTTACTATATCATAAATTATAATTTTCATTGTACTTCCATGGTAAAAAATGTTTAAAGGGAAAAATTGGTGAGAGATAAGAAAATAGGATGGTATAGTGCTTATTATAATGGACTATATCTAAAAATTCCTAATGGTATGTGATTATGTGCATATAAAATTTGCCTCTCAGGGGCAATAATTAGTTTATATATATATATATATATATATATATATATTTCAACACATTAGCAATGAAAAACAATAAAAGCTCATAACAAGAAAATAAATAGCCACAAATTTGCAATATGACTTTTACCCATAATTGAAGTTAATTTTTGCAAGTTTATAAATTAGTAAACTTTATTTTCTTCTCATGAGTACTTTCATTTTAAAGCAATTACAACAGAAATATGTTATCTATGACTTAAATTCTTTAGAATAGTTATGTTATAAATTACCTTTCATTACTTATTTTTAATTACAGTATAAGCTCAAAACATTATCTAAGTAAGTTAAAGGAGCAAAAGCCTCTGCTACAATAGAACAAGAGATAAAAGAGCAGGATTAATAAGGGCATTATGTACTCATAAGTATCCAGGCAAAAAGTACATAAGGCTAAGACATTCAAGAATAGATTAAACAAAGGTTTAAGTCTGATGTAACTTGACAGACACAGGTAGAAGGATAATAACAAAATTAAAACAGGGGTTCCAAACTTTGGTGTGAATCAGTCACCCGGGGAAAGATTAAAACTACAGAAGCCTGGGCCCCACCCCAGGGGCAACATGAAAGAGGTTCTGTTGTCAGGTGATAAGCATCTGGATTAGGGAAAGAAACACCTGCATTTAGATGATGTTCAAGGCCAGGCTCCAGTGAAAATAAGGAACCAGGCCAAAAGAACCAGTCACATAAAATAGCCCCAAAGAACTGAAGATCATTTAAAAAGCTTAATGGGATGTAAGTGGCTTAACCCTTAGGACTTTATACCCCTCAGTAGATGCTGATGATTGTCTAAGGATTCCCAGCACTGGATAGGTGGAGCTCATGCTTCCTTGTCACACTGGGTACTTACAGGATGGGGACAAGCTTAGGCTGAGTCTGCAGGTCGTGTCTGAGCAGGTTTACTGGTAGGCCCCTTTAACTTCACCCAGCTATTTGAGGTAGGTAAGAATCATTACATTTCATTTAATGGTTAAGGGAGATGGGACTTAGATTAAATAGTTTTTCTAAAATCTCATAGTTATTAATTGGGGAATTTAAATAAATTTGCATCTGCAGGGTATAAAACTATAACCCTTTCCTTGACACTGGCTTTGAGGTCAAAATCCAGGCAGAGAACTATTATCTTTTAGCATTTTGTATGCCTTCTCTGTTATGGCATAAAGACTTGTCTAGAATATGGGTCAGAACCGATCGTTGACTTTAAGGATTTTTATTTGTATGTTTGTTTTAATTGCAGCCACTTGTAATTTTCAGATCTTAACTTTGAAAAAAATTCAAAAATTAGGTATTAAGTATAAGGCACAATGTTGGGTGCTAGAAATACAACAATGGACACCTGCTCCCTCCCACACACATGCACTGAGACAGTAAATAAGCAAGTCAACAAACTAGTAAATACAAATCATACTAAGTGCTTGGAAGGAAACAATGAGGGTTCCCTTGCAGATAATAATGGGGTCAGGAGGAGAACTTATTTCAGTTAAAATGTTAAAGGGGTTTCTCTGATATTTAAACTGTGATCTAAAGGATAAGAAGTTACTCATGCAAAGAGATGTGGAAAGAGGAGAATAGCATGGGGAAAATGCCCTGTGGCAGGGAAGAGCATATGTTTAAAGAACCTGAAAGATTCCAGAGTGGTGCAGCCTAGCTAGAGAGGAGAGCAGACTTAGGTGAAGTTGTATTGAGAGGGAGGGATAGATTATAGACTCTTGTAAGATAGAGAAAGAGGTTTTTATTTTATTCTAAATGCAGTCTGAATCTACTGGAAGTTCTAAATAGAGGATTTGATGAAAGAGGCTGCTTACCTATTTGTGGAAAATGAAAAACAGTTTAAGTCTGAGAATGACTTGTAAGATAGTATTTTAGTTTCCAGGCTGTATGACAAATACCATACAATGACGTGCCTTAACAACAGGAATTTATTTGTTCAAGGTTTCAGAGCGAGGAGAGCTGCTTCTTCTAAAGTTGGTAGCATTCTGGCTAGTCAGCAATCCTTGGGTTCTTTGGCTTTCCTGCCACATGGAAATGTCCTCTCCTTTTTCTTCTGGGTAACCTCTACTCCAAGTTACTTTCTCTTCATAATAACTCCAGTAATAGGATTAAGGTCCAATCTCATTCATTTGGACCATACTTTAACTAAAAATAACATCTCTAAAATGTTTCTATTTACAATGGATTTACAACCACAGGAATGGATTAAGATTAAAAATATGTCTTTTTTTGGGGTACACAACTCAACCTACCACAGACAGTATGATTCATATTCAGCTTGTGCCATGTATCCCATATATTAACACTGCAAATATAAATAAATTATTGCATGAATTACTTCAAAGATATGGATTTTGTACAAAGAGTAAATAATAGAAGGGTATGGAGGAAAACTACTATTGCATGGTATGGTCTATATTTAATAGGAAGGCATCAACTGCACCACAGCAGTACCAAGGATAAATAATTGGGAAGGAAGGACAAGAGTTAAGATGAGGTTTGGATTTTTCATCTGGTGAGGGTGTGTTTACTGGTTACTTTTTCTCTTTGGTGCAATGAAAATAGTCTAAAATTGAGAGTGTTGATGATTGTACAACTAAGTGAGGATAATGTGAGACATGGACTGATGCCCAATGGATGGAGTTGGCTGGAGGATAGATTTCCTGAGAAGCAGAATGGAGAAATAAGATGGAATATTCTGCAGCTTCAGAAAGAAACAAAGTCGTGAAGCATGTAATGAAGTGAATGAACCTTGTGGACATTATGTGGTACAAAATAAGCCAGAAACAAAAGAACAAATATTGTATGGTCCCTTTTAGAAAATACTTGGGGTCTATATCGTAAGCTCTAATAGTGGTCACATTTAGTCTGGAGCTGTAGATGTTATTTCTAGCTTTTTAGATGTTGTATATGTATAACCTGGTATTTCCCTGGAACTTTGGCTACCTGTATGACACCTAATACTCAGAGTTGGAGTTCTGAAGCTCTGAAAATCAGTATTTCTACATACAACAACTGTTAAAGAAACCAAAAAAGACATCAGGCTTCAATTAGCGGTTAGAATGAAGCCAATGAGGTTGGGACTAAGGTAAAACAGAACACAGGGGTAAAGATGACACTGTTTGTATTTTAGAACTTCACCTACTGAATGAGACCAAAGGAAAAGAGGTTTATTTTGTCCAAAACCTAAATTTTCTGTAGCACATAATCTAATTCAGCCTATCTGGTTAGCTCATTTAAACAACCTAAACACATGGAGCCCAGAATGGGAATGAAGGCTTATAATTCTGCAAGGCTTAATGTACTACTGGATACATTTAAGAATATGTTGGACAATAATTAGAAATATTGGCAAAGTTCCTTGAGGGATGGAAGAAAAAATATGGAACTACTAAGCTTTACCACTGGGGAAACCCCTGATACTGTCCCAAACATTAGGGACTCCCAAGTTAATAGGTTAAGTCCTTGATCTTGAGGCTTGCTCTTGTGAAGCTTATTTCTGCACATAAGTTCATTACTCTACTTCCTGCGGGGTATATGACATCCAGTGGGAAAGTCTCCCTGGCATCATGGGACATGACTCACAGTGATGAGCCTGGCACTGTCACCATGGGATTGATAACACCTTCTTGACCAAAAGGGGAAAAGAAATGTAACAAAAATAATGTATCAAATAGAGTTGAGAGGCTATTCTGGAGGCTACTGTTATGCAAGCTTCAGCTAGATATTCCTATTATCACAGTTTGCCAACCCCCAACCAACACATTCCTGCTAACACTAAGGAACACCCAGGGCTCTATCTGAGAGTCTACAAAAGTTTCACACATGGAGATTTCTTTCGAGAAACCTACAATCTCCACATGGATTCCTAGGTCAGACAAGTCCTGAAACCCAGAGGTGCCAGCCTTTCCAGGAACATCATCTAGTTCCATCTCCCTATCTCATATTACCAACACCACTTTACAACATGAAAATGTTAAGAGTGAGCACAGCCTAAATACCCCTAAAGACTGGAAGAAGGATCAAAGAAGAAGGAGGGGTTTATAACAGAGAAGATAGGTTTTAACAAATGAGTATTTCTGCTGAATCATTACACTGATATTTCTTTCAGACTCCAGTGTCTTGGAGTAGCTAGAAGGAAAAAATTGTGGAACTGTAACTCACACCAAACTCTGAAATCTCTTCTATAACTACATGTTGCAATATACTTGGAAATTTGTTGCTTTTTTGGGTATATGGTATATTTCACAATAAAAAAGGTAAGCAAAAAATTGAGCTTGTGAATTATTTTCCTGTGGTTTAAAAGAGTATTTAACATTTTTTTAGCTTTTATTTTTGTCCAGAAGATAAGTAGAATTTATATTGTTATTTGGAAAAAAAATGCATTGGGTTAAAAGATTGATATTATAAAAGATTGCTTTTGCGTCATTGCTCTAGAACTCTGGTAGTCACTTCCTAGATAAGTGACTGCAGAAGTATTGAAAATTTTCCTCATTCTATAAATGAAGAAATACCTATTTTATAGAAGTCTTCAAAGATTAAATTAGCAAGGTGTGTGTGTGTGTGTGTGTATGAAATCCAGTGTAGGCACTAACACATGGTAGTTGACATTATTGTTACTAATACTACATAACTGTTTTTTAAGAAGCCATACCTTCACCCATTAATAGGCCAGAATTCCTTAAAAATTTACTGATGACTAGGTAGCCAAAATAGGAATCTTATAGACAAGGCAGACTCTTAGAATTGCAGAAGCTAAACAACAGTAGTTTTGCTTATTAGAAAACAAAAGCAAACACACATGAAATGCTGTAATCAGTAGGTTTGATGAAAAGAGAATCTGAATTATGCTGTCTATTAACTGCTTGTAGAAAAGAGTCACTAAAAGAGAGAGTAGTCTTTGGTTTGGAACCTGTGAATACATTATGTTACATGAAAAAGAGGTTATGCAATAAAAAAAAAATTGGCCTTTCCTAAGAGGGATATGGCCTCTGATTCTTTGTCCGCAGCTTCTGGGAAGTCATCCATGTCATACCTAATAGGAGTATTTGTTTTTAGGGAGGCCGACCACACCAGAAAAATCAACCACCTGATTTAGAGTGGGGTCTTTGAGTTATGTGGTGTCTGTTCACCTCAAGATTGAGCTCAACCATTATGGGCAATCAAGTATTCAATCATACGTACATAATATAGCCCTAATTAAAACTCGGAACACTGAGGCTCAGGAAACCTTCTGTGGTCGACAATACTCTGTATAATATCACATGTAGATAGAAGGAAAGTAGTGCATCCTGACTTTATGGGATAGGGCACTTGAAGCTGCACATTCTAAATGTCCTAAATTCTGTCCTATGTGACTTTCTCTTTTGGCTAACTTTGAACTGCGTCCTTTCCCTGTAATAAATCGTAACCATGAGTATGATCACTTTCAATGAGTTCTGTGAGTTCTTCATTATCAAACCTGAGGGTGGTTTTGGGAATCACCTGCATGGACCTTGGTAAGGAAATTCTCCTCAGCTGGGGACAATTCCAGGGGAAAGCTGCCTACTGTCAGCATTTCCAGCATAAGTCCTTCAGTTGTGAAGGGGAATTTGGGTGGCACAGGACAGAGTCCATTACACATGCTGAACTCATCCAGAAATTTTCCTTAGGTTTATAGGAAATTTCCCTTCATTCTGAGTCAAAAGGAATTGTTTAGGTTTTCAGGATAATTGGATGTGAAAAGTCCTTGGAAGTCACTTCTATTGAACTTTTTTGTCTTTTTTTAATAAACCATTTTTTTTATGGTATGTGGAGCATACTACATTTGATGTCAGAAAATCAGATTTGGATCCTTTGTTTGAGACTAATTGTTATTTGCAAGAGAAAGTGTCTTGACTACTTAACTAACTCATAATTGTTTAAGAAATATCTAGAATTTGGTGACGAAGATGAAGGCAGAGTTCCTGTCCCTGAAGTATTTTCCATTTAGAGCAGGGGGTAAATACTTAAACAGGTAATTGTACGTCAATATGATATATCTAATAAAAATGGTAGCAAATGAATGGAAATCATATAGAAAGTAGGAACAAACTACCCTTTTATTTAGGGCAAAAATTATTTTTACCTAATTACTGAGTTGTTCTGATGAAAGGGAATAAGGTTTCTAAACTATTAAAGCAGTTTGTAAACTGTAACTTTCTATGTAATATACAACTTTATTATCAATACTTTAATAACCTCAGGAAAGAACCCTATTTGTTCTAATTTTATTCGATTATCTATATCTATGGCAAAATGGAAAATAGAAGAAAATCTTGATAAGGTCTAAAAGTTGATCATTTCAACTCAGAGAATTTAATATTCTAGCCATGAACTTACCTAACATCCTAACTGTGTAACCTTGGTTAGGCACCTTCCTACCGCAGTCCTCTAATAGGTAGTAACTGATGAATAAAAAAATGAATAAAATGTTTCATTAAGTTCTATGAAATAATTTATTATGATCATTAAAGTCACATTAAATTTAATCTCTTTATTAAAAATTGTTTGTAACAAAGTAGATTAAGGAAGAAAATCCAAGTTTATATTAGAATTTAATTTACAAGGATTTTTCTAAACAAGAGTCTAAAAAGATTGTAAATCAGAAATATGAATCCCTCTTGTTCATTTCTACCCATGATCTCCTTCCAAACATATCTTTTTCTGAATAAAGTCTGCTTATTATAAAATATCTGAGAGATACTTGGAAGAGGATGTTAAGCAAGACAAAAATAATCTCTGCCCTCATGGACTTTATCTGAGGATAACACAGACCTTATTACAGATAAAGGAAAAAAAAATATTGCTCATGTCCCAAGCTACATGTCCAACTTAACTAAATTTGGTGGAAAACTCCAGAATATACCAAAGCAGTAATTCTTAGTCTGATCATTGTATTCAAATGCTACCTTCAAAATATTGAATTACATAGACAGGGGCTTGTTGCTAAGTCTTCATAAGTCTGATTTTTTCCCCTTGATTCATATCTCTCCCTTTGAGAAGATGAAGCACATTAATCATTTTGAGCACTTAAGGCATTAGAGCAATAGGCTCCATCACTGCATTCAGCCAATCTCAGTGTTTCTGAAGTTACAACAGAATAACCAGCATTATCATTAGTATTTAGAACCTTGTGATATTTTTTAAAATAAAACAGAATATTTAATAGTATTTATGATACATAAGATACATTATTGAGTTGGATGCATTCTGAACATATGAATAGTAAAACTTATTTCTACGAGTGCTTTGTCTTTTGAGAAAATCTTTAAACCATTGATTGATTAAAAAAAATTCTAGAAAAACCTCACTTCAAAAAGAATTTTGAACAACTTACTGGGTTCTTCCTTGGCATTTTTAGTGTATTTTTCCTTGTACTTAAACATGAAAGATAATGGGCTGTATTAGATTTTGAGATGACACAGTCTGGCAACAGTGGCCCATCACTGAGATTTTCTATTCCATAACAACTTGTGATTTGAGGATTAGATCATAATATTTAAGTATGAGAGTCACCTTTACAGTAATGCTGATCAATATTTTAAGGTCTAAGTTAAAAAAATCTCTATTAGTAGGATATATTATTTTTACCTGTAATATATACAATTACAAAGAAAGTAGTCCAATAAGATGCTTGAATTAATTATATGCTCATTGAGGCAATTGAAGTAAATGAGAGAACTGAAAGCTGGAAGGAGGCCAAATGTGTAATAAACAGTTTTAAGACTGTCTAGAGAAAGCTTTGATAATATAGTAGTCATCAGATACTCGAATACAACCTCAGGGCATTATAAACATTTGCATTCAATTAAGAGGAATGTGTCCTTTTCATAGGCCTTGATTAAACCTACATCAAGACTACATGGAATAAATGTTGTTAATCCTAGGGATGCATTTATGGGGAAGGTCATCCAATGTTCATTTCAAAGGTCTTCCCATGTAGCAACTAAATTGTAAGAAAGGGTGATATACCGAAGATAGCGCTTAAGTAACTCAGTTTGCTTGACCATGTACAGGCCCTGAATATGGGATCATTAAATCAAAGTTTTGAGCATGCAGAGGAACTCATAACTAACTGATTTATTAATTTCTGAGGTTAGATTCTTCCTTTCTTTGTTTGTGCATTTGGGTGTCAAAAAGTATATATTTCTCTCCAGCCTGTTTGATTTAGTCTTTTCCATACTAAGATATTTTATTTTCTCAACATCTATTATGTATGATTTCACATCTCTTATTTTCAGAAATAGTTCAACAAAATATAGATAAGCTTTACATATGGCCAAAAATCTTGTTAAATAATAAAGACTGTTTTGAAACTGTAAGAATAACATCCGAAAGGCTAGGGCCATAAAATAATTTTAAGCTGACCAAAATAAGCAAATAAAGTTTCTGAACTAAACTTTAAAAAGTTTATGTACCCAGGGATGTGTACCTTCCTGGCAACATGGGACAGAGATCCTGGAATGAGCTGAGATTCAGCATCAAGGGACGGAAAAAAACCCTAGAATGAGCTGAGAATTAACATCAAGGGATTGAGAGAACCTTCTCGACCAAAGGGGGAAGAGTGAAATGAGACTAAGTGTCAATGGCGGAGAGATTCCAAACAGAGTCGAGA
>PVIY010054634.1:0-14144 GCA_004026745.1 Myrmecophaga tridactyla
GCTGCATGGGCACAGGAGCAGCCATCTGATGCTGGACAACTGACTTCTCTCCATAAGCCTCAGTTTTCTCACCTATAAGATGGGGATGATGGCAGTATGGTAGGATAGTATGATGGTGTGATAGGACCCCCCGGGGAAAGCACCTCAGCGTGGTGCCTGGCTCATGGTGAATACTCGGTAAATATTGTTGTTGCTGCTGCTTTTCTTCTGGAATGCAGGAGAGTGGGATGAGGAGGAATTTCAGAGCAGCTCCTGTTCTGCTTCTTGGGAGATCCAGTTTCCAGATGCGTGGGACAGAGCATGGAGGGAGGCCCAGATTCAGGCTGGGGCGGGGCCGGTTCTCCCAATTTCCACCTTTGGGCACATTGCTGGACTCAGTTCCTGGGGTGTGATTAGGGTAACTAGTGGAACCCTTTGCAGAGCTGATTCAGGGGGTAGATGAGGGGCCTCGGGTGTGCCTGGCACATAGGTGCACGATGTGTGTTGGTTCTGCTGACAGCCGCTGCTCACAGAATCTCAGCACACCTGAAAACCTCCTGGTTTGTAAACGTCTGTTTCAGAGACTATTGTTTGCCCCCAAGTCAATGTCCCCCACCTCTGGCAGTAGTCTCTCCGGAGACTGATTGGGCCCAGGGCCTGCCCTGGTAAAATGCTCCTTCCCCCCTGCTAGCTGAATGCAGGCCCAGATGCTGTGTGACCCTTGCAGAGGGGAGTATGCCAGAAGAGAGGGTGCAGGAGACAGGAGAGCCTGCATCCTGGCACCACGGGGCCTCCCTATCCACTTTCTCATCTGGGGACTGCTCTGTGAGCCACAGATGAATGTTTGCATCAGAAAAGCATGCTGAATTTTTTTGAAAGCTTTGTCAGTGTCAATCGAGATAATCATGTGATTTTTCCCTTTCCACTTGTTAATATGTTGTATTGTGTTGATTGATTTTCTCATGCTGAACCACCCTTAAGAAACCCACTTAATTGTGCTGCGTAATTCTTTTAATGTGCTGTTGGATTTGGTTTGCTAGTATTTTGTTGAGAATTTCTGCATCTATAGTCATTAGGGAGATTGGCTTGTAGTTTTCCTTTCTTGTATATCTTTATCTGGTTTTGGTATTAGAGTGATGTTAGCCTCATAAAATTTCCTCAAATTTCAAGAGTTTGAGCAGGAATGGTGTTAGTTCTTTTAGTAACAGTTGATAAAATGCTCCTGTGAAGCCACTAGCTTTTATCTGTAGGAACAAATTTGATAACTGATTAACTATCTTTACTTGTGATTAGTTTGTTGAGATCTTCTATTTCTTCCTGAGTCAGTGTAGCCTGTTTGTGTGTCTCCAGAAATTTGTCCATTTCATCCAAGTTGTCTAGTAGTTTAGTGTGTAGTTGTTCAAAGTATCCATTTGTGATTTTTTAATTTCTTCAGGGTCCATTGTTGTGGTAACAGCCCCACTCTCATTTCTGATTTTGCTTACTTGGATACTCTCTCTTTTCTTTATCAGACTAGCAAGGGGTCCAACAATTCTATTGATTTTCTCAAAGAACCAACTTTTGGTTTTACTGATGCTTTCTAAGTTTTTTTTTGTTCTCCAATTCACTTACTTCTGTTCCATCTCGTCCTTTTGTTTTATTTGTCAGATTTACATATTATGATCCTTCTCTCTTTCTCTGTTTTCCTTTAAATTACCTGTGCTCATATTCTTCAATTCCATACCCTCCTCCAGACCTCCTCTCCTGTCTTTTTCTTTTTTTTTTTCAGCTGACAGGACTCCCTTTAGTATTTCTTGTCGATCTGGTCTCTTGTTCACTAGTTCTCTCAGTCTTTCTTTGTCTTTGAAGATTTAATCTCTCAATTTTGAAGCATACGTGGCTGGATAAAGAATTCCTGGTTAAAAGTTGTTCTCATTCAGGATCTTAAAAGTATTACACCACTGCCTCCTCGCTTCCATGCTGCCTGTTGAGTAGTCTGAAGTCAGTTTTCTGGTTTTCCCTTGTGTGTAGTAGATTGCTTTTCTTGTGCTGCTTTCAGGACTTTCTGTTTCTCTTCAATACCTGACAGTCTGATTAGTATACATCTCAGAGTGGGCTTATTCGGATTTATTCTATTTTGAGTTTGTTGCCTCTTTGATTTGCATATTCATATTTTTTATAAGGGCTGGGAAGTTTTCTTCCATTATACTTTCAACTGGAATCAAAAGGAGACACCCCAGGGTGAGCCACCATGGCTCAGCAGGCATAGTTCTCCCCTGCCATGCTGGAGACCCAGGTTCAATTCCCAGTGCCTTCCAGTGCAAAAAAGTAAAATAAAAAAATTAAAAAAAAGAGAAAGGAGACAACCAGGATATACTGGGAGTGAAGTCTGGCTGGTGCTCACAAGAGAGAGCGAAAATCTAAGAGAAAAACAATAGTAGCAATAAGAAATAAATGAAATTGAATAGTAAAAATATGTGTAATAAAATATAGAAAATAATAAAAAATATATAAAATACATAGAAAAATTTTTTAAAAATAATGAAAAGAACAATTATATTACTACTAAAATGTATAGAAAGGATATGTTTTTAAAGTGATGGTAAATAAAAATAGTTAAGGAAAATTATTAAAAATAAAGTAAAAAGTAAAGACAGGCAGATAGGGAATAGCTTGCCTGCACTTACCCCTTCTGCCCAGAAGGTGGCGACCGTACGGCTCCTCTTCCCTCCAGCTCACCCCCTCACCATCTGATGCAGCCGACCTGCACTTACCTGGTCTGGCCAGCAGATGGTGCGCTTGAGTCTCCTCCTCCCTCAGCCCTGCCCATCCTGGCCAAAGCTCCTGGAGGTCTGCATTCTTGGCCGCAGGGATGCTCCACCAGGGGCAGTGGGGGACTGACCAGCGCATGGGGGATCAGCTGACAGTGGATCTGCAGCACTGGCAGGCCTGCCAGATGCTGCGACTGCAAGCCAGCTCTTCCCACACCTGGCCAGGTGATCACTTCCCTGTCCCAAAGCCAGGCCCTGTGATGCATGATCAGCCCACCTCCGAGCTTCTTATGGTCACTGTCCACTGCAACCATGGTGGGAGGGTTCCCCAGCCGACTGCTGTGCAGGCTGGAGCTGAGGAGGGTCAGTTCTCTCCTATTGCACCTCCCCAGGGCACTGCAGCCCACCCAGTGGAAATCCCAGTCACCAGACCCACCAGACTCACTCGCTCTATCCAATTCACTCATGCTCTCTTCACCTAAACTGCCGAAAGACGTTCCTAGTTTACTCACACGTGGAGGCCTGCTGTCCTGGACGTTTTCTCCCTGTGTCATATCCAGGATTAGGTTTATGGTTAGGATTATGGTTTGGGTTTGAGTTAGGGTTAGGGTTGGAAATCATGAGTTCATACTGGTAACTCCAGTTCTAATCTAACCACGCAGGGCTCTTCACTTGCCTCCTCCATTCCAAACAGGGTCTCCAGGGAGTTTGGGGGATGAGAGGGGTTGGGTGTGGACTCAGGATGGGGAGAGCAGGGTGGGGTGGAGCATGGGGGGCCTGAGATCCCCACTGGGCAGCTATGGCCCAGGGAGGTGCAGTGGGAGGGAGCTGACTGTCCTCGGCTGCAGCTTGCCCAGCTGCTGCATGGGGGGACCTCCCCAGGTGGGTCCTAGTGGATAGCGCCCAAGGGAGCCCAGAGGCAGACCCCCTTGTCACGCTGGGGTTCAGGCCCTGGGCACAGGGAGTGATCCCTCTGCTGACGGCTGCCTCCCCAGTTGCCACCGCAGAGACCCACTGTCCATCCACTGTAGGCGGGAGCAACCCCACTTAGCTTGCTGTCCTCCAGCTGCTGCCACCAGTTGTGTGTGTTCTCGGGAAAGCTGAGAGAGCGCCACATGCTGCCGAAAAGGTATAAGTGCAGGTGGTGCGCTGCAGACCGGAAATGGGGAGCGGGAAGCAGCAGCAGACTCAGGGTTGCCACCAGCTGGGCAGAAAGGGAGACTGCAGACAGATTACTGCAGCCAGGATGGGCACGCCTGCCATCTGCTGTTCAGATGACGGAAGTGCAGACAGGCCAAAGCAGTAAGGGCGAGGTTGTGGGGAACAGAAGCCTCGGGCCTGCCATCTGCTGTCTAGAAGTGGGAACTGCAGACAGGCTGCTGAAGCAACAAATGGGTTGGGATGGGTGAAAGAGAAGCTGTAAGTGCGTTTAAGGGTTCAGGTTCGGGTAAGGTTCAGTTCGGGTTTGGTTCGGGTTCGGGTTAGCGTTTGGGTCCAGATTCAGGTTAGGGTTGGGGTAAGCTTTAGGGTGAGGGTTTGGATTGAAGCTTGGCTTGGTGTTGATTTGGGGACTGGATTGGGAGGTGGGGATTTGTGCTGGTATCGGTTTTTTTGGGTTCAGTTTGTGTTTGTGTTTGTGTTAGTGTTATGTTGAAATTTAGGGTAAGGGTTCCTGAAATACTGTAGTTTTGGTAAAAAATCTTATGCCAGTTAATGGAAACAGGACCAGTCTGAGTTTTCAAATCAGGTTTGGGTAATGGCTCGCATAGCTGTACTTGAGGGCTCTGCAGAAATGCTGTTTTTCACCGACAAAATTGCTTGAATGTGAATGGAGGTGGTAAGTCAATGAGCTCTCAAAACACATTTACAAACTCTTCTTATATTTTACTAGGAAGCGTTGCTTTGCAATGCTCTTTTCCATTAAAAATGCATGAAAATGTGTAAAGGTACTATTATTACTCGGTTTTTGAAACAGAATATGTTGATGTTAGTGTTCGGCTGAGAGTTACATTTCAGGTTAATATAGGGATAGCTTAGTGTTAGGTTGTGGGTGAGAGTTAGGCTTAGGCTAGGGTAGAATTTGGATTATGCTTAGGGTGGGATTAAGATTGGTGTGAAGCTTCGGGTTGGTTTGGGATTGTTGTTGATTTTCAGATTGTTGTAATTTTAGGAGTAGTGTTAGTGTTAGGTTTAGGTTAGGTTTATGTTAAGGATAGTGTTCTCTGAAGAAAGTAATTTCAGTCCAGAAAGTACATGGAAGTGAATGGATCCATTAAGTCTCTTAGCCTTCAAAACAGTATTAGGTAAGGGATTTGCATAGGGATTGTTGAGTTTTCTGTGAAAATGCTAGTGTTCATGCGAGACATAGATCAAAACGAACGGAGCCTGTATGTCACTCAGTTCTCAAAACCCATTCACAGACATTTTTCAGCTAAAATTAGATGAGATCTGCTGGACAATGATGTTTTATGCTAAAAATATGTATGGACGTGTGTGGACAAAGTGCATTAGTCAGTTTAGGAAACAAATTACGTTAAAGCTAGGCTCAGTGTTAGGGTTAGGGTTGAGTTTAGGGTTTGGGTTAGCATTAGGGTTAAGGTTGGGATTAGGGTTATGTTTAGGTTTGTGGTGGATGTAGGATTGGTATAAAAGTTGGGGTTGGGTTTAAGGTTGGTGTTAGGGTTGGGGTTAGGTTTAGGGTTATGATTGTGGTTAAGGTTGGGGCTAGGGTAAGAGTTAGGGTTAGGTTTAGCGTTAGGGTTAGGGTGAGGGTGTGGTTTGAAATTAGGCTTGGGTTTGATTTTGTGTCCCCATTTGGAGGTAGGGATTTGTACTGGTATTGGTTCTTTGGGGTTTCGGTTTGTGTTTGTGTTTATGGTTGCATCAGTGTTATGTTCAAGTTAAGTTTAATGTGAGGGTTCTCCAAAATGTAGCAGTTCTAGTAAAAAGTCTTACACCAGTTAATGGAACCAGGACCATGCTAAGTTTTCAAAACAGGTGTATGTAATGGTTTGCATAGCAGTACTTGAGTGCTCTGCAGAAATGCTGTTTTTCACCGACAGAATTGCTAGAAAGTGAATGGAGGTGGTAAGTTAATGAGCTCACAAAACACATTTACATACTTATCTCATATTTTACTAGGAAACACTGCTTTGCAAAGTTCTTTTCCATTAAAAATGAATGGAAACATGTGGAGGTATTATCGTATCTATGTTTTTGAATCAGAATATCTTAATGTTAGTGTTAGCCTCAGAGTTACTTTTAAACTTAATATAGAGATAGCATTAGTATTTGGTTGTGGGTTACAGTTAGGCTTAGGCTGTGTTTAGAATGAACAGGACTATGACGATGATCACGGCCAGGTTGATGTTCATGGCTAGGGTGGTGATCACGGCAAGGGCGATGATGATGTCTAAGGTGATGGACAAGGCTAGGGTGACGAATAGGCTTGGGCGAGGAACAGGGCTAGTGCAATGAATGGGACTCGGGTGATGAGTGGGGCTAGGGCGATGATCATGGCTAGGGCAAAGATCACGGCTACAGCAATGATCACATCTAGGGGGAAGAACAGGGCAAGGGTGATGAACTGGGCTAGGGTGATGAACATGGCAAGGGCAATGATCTAAGCTAAAGCAATGAACAGGCAAGTGTGATGAACAGGGCAAGGGTGATGAACAGGAAAAGGGCAATGAAGAGCACAAGGATGTTGAACAGGGCTAAGGTGATGAACAGGGCAAGGGCAATGAACAGAGCAAGGGCGATGAACAGGGCAAGCGTGATGAATACTGCTAGGGTGATGAACAGGGCTAGGGCGATGAACAGAGCAGTGGTGATGATCATGACTAGTGCAATGAACAGGGCTAGGGTGATGAACAGGGCAAGGGCAATGATTGTAGCTAGGGTGATGAACAGGACTACAGTGATGATCACAGTTGGGCAATGATCACAGTTATGGTGATGATCATGTCCAGGGTGATGAATAGGGCCACAGCGATGAACATGGCTATGGCGATGAACAGGCCAAGGGCGATGAACAGGCCAAGGGTGATGAACAGGGCTAGGGTGATGGACAGGGCAAGGGCAATGAACAGGGCAAGGGCAATGGTCATGGCTAGTGCGATGATCATGGCTATGGTGGTGATCACCTCAAGATGATGAACAGGGCTAGGACGATGAACAGGGCTAGAGCAATGATCACGGCCAGGGCAATGAAAAGGGCTAGGGCAGTGATCATGGCTAGGGCGAGGAACAGGGCTAGGGTGATGAACAGGGGAGGGCGATGAACAAGGCAAGGGCCATGAACAGGGCTTGGGCAATGAACAGGGCTAGCACAATCAACAGAGCAAGGATGATGAACAGGGCAAGGATGATGAATTAGGCTAAGATGATGAACAGGCCAAGAGCAATGAACAGGGCAAGGGTGATGAAGAGGGTTGTGGTGATTTTCATGGGTAAGGTGATGGTCATGGCTAAGGCGATGAACAGTTCTAGGGTGAAGAACAGGTCTAGGGCGATGAACAGGGCTAGGGTGATGATCATGGCTAGGGCAATCAACAGGGTTATGGCGATGATCACAGCTAGGGCGATGATCACGGCTAGGGTGATGATCACAGCTGGGGGGGTGAACATAGCTAGGGTGATGAATAGGGCCAGGGTGATGAAAATGGTTAGGGTGATGAACAGGACTAGTGCAATGAACAGGGCTATGGCGATGAACAGGTCTAAGGTGATGAACAGGGCTAGGGCAATAAACAGTGCTAGGGTGGTGAACAGGGCTAGGGTGATAAACAGCACAATGGTGATGAATAGGGCAAGGGCGATGAACATGCCTAGTGGGATGAACAGTGCTAGGTCAATGTACAGGGCTCGAGTGATGACTAGGGCTTGGGTGATGTGCAGTGCTTGGGCAATGATCATGGCTAGGGCAATGAAAAGTGCTAAGGCGATGAACAGGGCTAGGGTGATGAAAGGGGCTAGGGCAATGATCATGGCAAGGGCAATGAACAGGGCTACGACGATTATCATGGCTAGGGTGATGATCATGGTTAGGGCAAGGATCACGGCTATGGTGATGATCACATCTAGGGGAATGAACAGGGCTAGGGTGATGAACAGAGCTAGGGTGATGAACAGGGCTTGGGCGATGAACAGGGCTAGGGCAATGAACAGGACAAATGCAATGAACAGGGCTAGGCATATGAACAGGGCAAGGGTGATAAACTAAGCTTAGGCGATGAACAGGGAAAGGGCGATGCACAGAACTAAAGCAATGAACAGGACGAGGGTGATGAACAGGGCAACCACAATGAACTGGGCATGGGCAATGATCACAGCTAGTGCAATGAACAGGGCTAGGGGGGTGAACAGGGCTAGGGCGATTTACAAGCCTAGGCCGATGAACAGGGCTTGGGCAATGAAAAAGTCTAGGACGATGTACAGGTCTAGGGTGATGAACAGGGCTAGGGCGATGATCACCGCTAGCGCGATAAACAGTTCTGCGGTGATGATCGCAGCTAGGGAGATGATCACAGCTAGGATGATGA
This sequence comes from Myrmecophaga tridactyla, assembly GCA_004026745.1. Lineage (NCBI taxonomy): Eukaryota > Metazoa > Chordata > Mammalia > Pilosa > Myrmecophagidae > Myrmecophaga > Myrmecophaga tridactyla. Next base: position 8,273 of record PVIY010054634.1, read on the forward strand.
TCACGGCTATGGCAATGATTATGGCGATAATCATGGATAGGGTGATGATCACGGATAGGGCGATGATCATGGCGAGGGCAATGATCATGGCTAGGGCGATGATCATGGCTATGGCGATCATCACTTTTAGGACGATGAACAGGGCTGGGGAGATGAAAAGGGGTTGGGCAATAAATAGAGCTAGGGCTATGGACAGGGATATGGCAATGAACAGGGCTTGGGCGTTGAACAGGGCGAGGGTCATGAACAGGACTTTGGTGATGAACAGGACTTGGGCCATGAACAGGGTGAGGGCACTGAACAGGGCGAGGGTGGTGAAGAAGGTGAGGGTGATGAACAGGGCTAGTGCAATGATCTGGGCTAGGGCAATGAACAGGGCTAGGGCAATGATCAGGGTTAGGGCTATGAACAGGTCTAGGGTGATTCACAGGGCTAGGACGATGCACAGGGCTTGGGACATGTACAGGGCTATGGCGAGGCAAAGGGCTAGGGTGATGCACAGTCCTAGGGCTAGTGCGATGCACAGGGCAAGATGATGCACAGGTCTAGGGAGATACACAGAGCTAATGTGATGAACAGGGCTAGGGTGAGGCACACTGCCACAGTGTGTACAGTGCCTGGGCGATGCAGAGGGATAGGGCAATGCACAGGGCTGGGGTGATTATCAGGGCTAGGATGATACACAGGATTAGGGTGATGCACAGGGCTAGGGCGATGCGCAGGGCTAGGGCGATGTGCAGGGCTAGGGTGATGCGCAGACCTAGGGTGATGCACAGAATTAGGGCCATGCACAGGGCTAAGGCAATGCACAGGGCTAGGGCAATGCACAGGGCTAGGGCATTGAATACAGCTCGGGTGATCAACAGGTCTTGGGCAATGAACAGGACGAGGGCAATGAACAGGGCCAGGGCGATGAAGAGGGTGAGGGTGACGATCACAGCTTGGGCGATGCCCAGGGCTAGGGTTATGCACAGGGCTTGGTCAATGAACATGGCTTGGTCGATGAACAGGGCATGGATGATGAACAGGGTGAGGGCAATGATTTGGGAAACAGGGATGAACAGGGCTAGGGCAATGCTTAGGGCGAGGGCAATGATTAGGGCGAGGGTGATTATGAGGGTGAGGGAGATGATTAGGGCAAGGGTGATGATTACAACAAGGGTGATGATTACGGCAAGGACAATGCACAGGGCTAAGGTGATTCACAGCGCTAGGGTGATGTATAGGGCTAGGGTGATATAGAGGGCTAGGGTGATGAACAGGGCTAGTGCAATGCTCAGGGCTAGGGTGAATCACATGGCTTGGGCAATGAACAGGGCTAGGGTGAAGCACAGGGCTAGGCGATTCACAGGGTTAGTGCAATGCACAGGGCTAGGGCGATGTACAGGGTTTAGGTGTTGAACACTGCTTGGGCAATGAGCAGGGCTTGGGCAATGAACAGGGCTTAGGTGTTTAACATGACTCAGGTGATGAACAAGGCTAGGGCGATGAACTGGGCTAGGGACATGAATACGGCTAAGGTAATGCACAGGCCTAGGGCAATGATCAGGGTTAGGGTACTGATCAGGGCTACGACGAGGATCAAGGCTAGGAAGTTGATCAGGGCTGGGGCAATGAACAGGGTTTGTGTGTGCACAGGGCTAGGGCGATGCATGGGGTTAGGGCGATGCACAGGGCTAGGGCAATGCACATGGTTTGGGCATTGAACACAGCTTGGATGATCAATAGGTCTTGGGCAATGAACAGGGTGAGGGCGATGAACAGGGCCAGGGCGATGAAGAGAGTGAGGGTGATGATCACAGCTTGGGCTATGCACAGGACTAGGGTTATGCACAGGGCTTGGTTGATGAACATGGCTTGGCCAATGAACAGGGCATGGGCGATGAACAGGGCAAGAGCAATAATTTGGGAAAGGGGGATGTACAGTGCTAGGGCGATGATTAGGATGAGGGTGATTATGAGGGCAAGGGCGATAATTAGGGCAAGGGTGATGATTACGGCAAGGGCAATAATTAGGGCTGGGGTGATGCACTGGGCTAAGGCGATGAACAGGACTAGTGCGATGCTCAGGGCTAGGGCGAAGCACAGGGCTACAGCGATGCACAGGGTTAGGGTGAATCATATGGCTTGGGCGATGAACTGGGCTTGTGCAATGAGCAGGGCTTGGGTGAAGGACAGGGCTAGGGCGATTCATAGGGGTAGTGCAATGCACAGGGCTAGGGCGATGCACAGAGGTTGGACAATGATCAGGGTTAGGGCGATGAAGAGGGCTAAGGTGATGATCAGTGCCAGGGCAATGAACAGGGCTAGGGTGATGAACATGGCCGGGGCGATGATCAGGGATACCACGATGAACAGGGCTAGGGTGATGATCAGAGCAAGGGCAATGAACAGGATGAGGACGTTGAATAGGGCAAGGGCTAGGATCAGGGCTAGGGAAATCATCAGGGTGAGGTTGATGAACAGGGTTATGGCAATGATCAGGGCTAGGGTGATGAACAGGGCTAGGGCAATGAACAGGGCTTGGGAGATAATCAGGGTTAGGGCATTGAACAGGACTAGGGCGATGATCAGGGTTAGGGCCATGAAAAGGGCTAGGGCGACAAAGAGGGCTTGGGCGATGATCACAGCTAGGGCGATGATCATGGCTAGGGCGATGATCAGGACTAGGGTGATGGACAGGTCTAGAGCAATGATCAGGGATACCGCAATGGACAGGGCTATGGCAATGAGTGAGGGGGCAATGAACAGGGTGAGGGCGGTGCACACAGCTAGCATGATGCACAGGGCTAGTGAGATGCAGAGATGAGGGTGATGAAGAGAGTGAGGGTGATGAACAAGGCTAGAGTGATGAACAGGGCTAGCACATGCACAGGGCTAGGGCAATGCACAAAGTGTGGGCGATGCATAGGGTGGCAGTGATGAACAGGGTGAGAGCAAGTCACAGGGCTAAGGTGATACACAGGGTTAGGGTGATACCCCAGGTGAGAGCGATGAAAAGTGTGAGGTGCTGATCAGGGTGAGGGCGATTCACAGGGCTAAGGCAATGCACAGGGCTAGAGTGATGCATAGGGTTATGGTGATGCACATGGCTAGGGTGAAGCACAGGGTGAGGGCGATGAAAAAGGCGAGGGTGTTGATCAGGTCGAGGATGATGCACTGGGCTGGAGCGATGCAGAGGGCTTGGGCGATGCACAGGTCTAGGGCCCTGCACAGTGCTATGGTGATGAGCAGTGCTAGGTCGATGAGCAGGGTTAGGGTGATGCACAGGGTTAGGGTGAGGAACAGGGCAAGGGTGGTGATCACAGCTTGGGCGATTTTCAGGGCTAGGGTGATGAACACGGCCGGGGTGATGATCAGGGATACCATGTTGAATAGGGCTAGGGCGACAATCAAGGCAAAGGTGATGAACAGGACAAGGGTGCTGGTAAGGGCGAGGGTGATTATCAGTGCCAGGATGTTGAACAGGATTATTGCGATGATCAGTGCTAGAGCGATAATCAAGTCTAGGGCATTAAACAGAGCTAAGGCAATGAACAGGGCTTGGGAGATAATTAGGGTTAGGGCATTGAACAGGGCTAGGGCAATGATCAGGGCTAGGGCAATGAACAGGTCTAGGGTGATAAACAGGGATACCGTGATGAACAGGCCTAGGGCGATGAGCAAGTCTAGGGCAATGAAAGGGCAAGGGCGATGAACAGGGTGAGGGTGATAAACACTGTGTGGACAATGAACAGGGCAAGGGTGATGAACAGAGCTAGGCATGCACAGGGCTAATGCGATGCATGCAGTTAGGGTGATGCATAGGGTGAGAGCAATGAACAGTGTGAGGGTGATGAAGAGGATAAGGGAGAGGAACAGGGCAAGGGCGATGAAGAGGGTGCGGGCGATGCACAGGGTTAGGGCAATGCACAGTGCTACAGTGATGCACAGGGCTAGTGCAATGCATAGGGCTAGGGTGATGAACAGGACTAGGGCGATGCACAAGGCTTTGGCATTGTACATGACTCAGGTGATGAACAGGGCTACACAGATGCACAGGGCTATGGAGATTCACAGGGTTAGGGAGATGCACAGGGCTAGGGCGACGCATTGGGCTTGGGTGATGCACAGGTCTAAGGCGGTGCAAAGGGCTAGAGCGAAGCATGGGGCAATGGTGGGGCACAATGGGATGGTGATGAACAGGGTGAGTGCAATGATCAGATCTAGGTCGATGAACATGGTGAGGGCATTGAACACAGCGAGGGCAGTGAACACGGTGAGGGTGATGAACAGGGTGAGGGCGATTAACAGGGTGAAGGTGTTGTGCAGGACTAGGGTGATGCACAAGTCTATGGCGATGTACAGGACTAGGGCGATGCACAGGGGTGAGCGATGAACAAAGCTAGGTCAATGAGCAGGATTAGGGAGATAAAGAGTGCTTGGGCAATTATCAGGACTATGACAATGAACAGGGCGAAGGTGATTGAACAGAGCAAGAGACGAATGGGGCAAGGGTGATGAACAGGGCGAGGGCGATGAACTCGACTAAGGTGATGACCAAGGCGAGGGTGATGAAAAGGGCTAGGGCGATGAGCAGGGCGAGGGCGAGGGCGATGATGAGGGCTAGGGCGATGCACAGGGTGAGGACTATCAACAGTGTGAGGGTGATGAACAGGGTGAGCAATGAACAGGGTGAGTGTGAGGATTTGGGGAAGGGGGATGAACAGGGCTAGGGCAATGTTTATGGCAAGGGGGATGATGAGGGTGAGGGCAATATTTAGGGCTAGGGCGATGATTAGGGCTAGGGCAGTGCACAAGGATAAGGCGAGGCACAGTGCTACAGCAATGCACAGGTCTACGGCAATGAGCAGGGCCAGAGCAATGAGAGGGCTAGAGCGATGCACAGGGCTTGGGATTTGAACACTGCTTGGATGATGAACAGGGCAACTGAGATGCACAGGGTTAGGGAGATGCACAGGGCTGGGGTGATGCACAGGGCTAGGGCGATGCATAGGGCTGGGGGGCTAGGGTGATGCATAGGGCTGGGGGGTGCACAGTTATAGGACGATGCACAGGGCTAGAGTGAAACACAGGGCGAGGGAGGGACACAAGGCGAGGGTGATGAACAGGGTGAATGTGATGAACAGGGCGTGGGTGATGAACATGGCGAGGGCAATGAACACGGTGAGGGCGATGAACAGGGCGAGGGCAATGAACACTGCGAGGGTGATGAACACAGTGAGGTTGACGAACACGGCGAGGGTGATGAACAGGGTGAGGGCGATGAACAGGGTGAGGGCTATAAACAGAGTGAGGGTGATGCAAAGGATTAGGGTGATGAAGATTTGTTGGTGAATGAAAAGGGCTTAGTTGATGAAAAGTGCAAACGTGATGAACAGGGCAAGGGCGAAGAACAGGGTGAGGGTGATGCACAGGGCTAGGGCTATACACAGTGCTATGGCGATGCACAGGTCTTGGGTGATGAAAATGGCTAGGGTGATGAACATGGCTATGGTGATGAAAAGGCTAGGGTGATGAATAGGGCTAGGGAGTTGAACAGCCTAGGTCAATGAACAGTGCTAGGGAGATGATCAGGGCTATAGCAATGAACAGGGCAAGGGCAATGCACAGGGTGAGGGCGATGCACAGGGTGAGGGTGATGAACAGGGTGAGGGTGATGAATGGGGCTAAGGCAATGAAGAGGGCTAGGGAGATGAATGGGGCAAGGGCGATGAACAGGGCTAGGAAGATGAATAGGGAGAGGGCGATGCACAGGGTGAGGGTGATGATCACCGCAAGGGGTATGAATAGGGCTAGGGCAATGATGATGGCGAGGTTGATGAGTAGGGCTAACACAATGATTTGGACAAGGGTGATGATTAGGGCTAGG
>PVIY010054635.1:0-14131 GCA_004026745.1 Myrmecophaga tridactyla
CCCCCCCCCCCGGGTATCCCCCACCCCATACTCCCCGACCCGGCGCGCCCCAGGTACCAGTGTTAGGGGGTAGCTTGTATTTGGGCCCCGGGCCTCTGTAGAGCGCCGCGATGGGCCCACGGGGCCGGTGTGGCCGCCACGGGCCGACCCAGACGTCCGAGCCCATAGCGCGGTGGTGGGCGCGTCTGGCCTGCGACACCTGTGGACAAAGGGCGGCAGCCCGGCCCCTCCACCCCGAGTTCGCCGGTAGCCCGACTCCGGGGCGGGGCCGCGCGGTATCCCAGGCACCGGGGAAACAAATCCCAGTAGCTTCCACCGCGCCAGGCGCGCGCGGCGGGACAGCAGCTCCAGAGCGCTCTCCCCGGCCCCAAAGTGAACTGAGCAAGGGGGCGTGCGCATTTCGGACCCCAGCTTCAGGGAGGGAACTTCTCGGGGTTCCCGAGAGCTAGGGGACTTTAGGGGGCGTCGGGCGAGGACATCCTGGGATGGGGTCGCATGGGGCCTCACGTGCCGGGGTGATCCCGGAAGTTAGCGCTCACCTGTTCCGATGGCTCCCGGCGAGGGAAAGCGGTCGGGCGGGCGGTCGCGCGGGCAGGGACTCTCAGCCGGGCTCCCGCCGGGCGCAGGTTGCTCGCAGCCCCATTGTGCCTCCTGGCAACCGGACCGCGGCCCCCGCCAGCCACGGGCTCCGCCCCGCCGCCTGCGCCTCTCCACCTCCCCTGCGGTTCCCTGGACAGGCCAGGACGCTGACCTCCCATTTCCCTAAGTGTCTGCACGTCCATCTGTCCAGAATTGGACAGATCTGTAGACGACAATACAAGTCTGGGGGAAAAAGGAATCGAATAATACAACCAGCAAGTTTAATTGATGCGTGCTGAGAAAGAACTTTGCACCTCTTTAAGCCCGTGGAATATTTGCAAAAAGTAATCAGGTATCGGTTCACACACAGATCCATACAAGTTGAATAAAGAGTCATAATAGAACATGCGATTTTATTACAGTTCTAAACAGAATGTGGAAAAAAGGAAAGCCACACAAACCCTTAACACTTAGAAGTTAAATAACAAATCCTTTTTTAACCCCCCATCTCCCCGCGACCTGAGTGGGGGACGTGTATCAGTTGACGGAATGGGTGCTGTGTGTGGAGTAGGCGCGAAGGGGCGCCACGCAGGGCAGGAGCAGAGGGGGCTGCGGAGGAGGCCGGCAGCCCTCGGGGTCAGGGTTTGCCCTGGGGTCCAGGTCTGGTGGGCGGGGCAGCGGCTCATCCCTGACCCGGACTCAGGGGCGCAGAGCATGGCGCAAGGGCAAAAGCGGCGCCCCCCAGCCACCTCCGTTCCTGCGGTGTCCTCATAATCAAGCATTAAGAGTAGGGGCTGCACAGAAACATTTACCTAATCATGGTAAACTTTTGAGTAGGAGTATGGTTGGTCGTTATTTCACCCACCCTGCTTATAGCTTTTGTGCAAACAGGAAACTGTTGAGTGGTAACTGTATTCTCCTATCAAAATTATCATCTAGCTTCTATACAGAAACTTCTGAGAGCTGTCAGGTGACAGGTTGACTCTCATCTGTGATTATGATGCATGTCATAAGTGTCTGCTAATGCCTTAGTAGATTCAATTTAAAATCAAGTGACACTCTGTAAATGTAACTTATTGTGATGCACACATACCTTTATTTTTGGGACAATTTTCTGAAACAAAACAAAACTTTGGGGATTCATATATATTACTTAAAATTCTCTAAAGTTTACTGTCAGAGCTGGCATCTGCTATCATTAGGAAGTATCCTGTCAGAAGAACAAACTCAAAGTGACTTGTGTTTATATTGAAGATAAATGGTACCGCCATTCTGTGGAGGTTTCTCAAAAGCTGGCTTTTGAGTACCATATTCTAAATGCCAGTAAAGAATAATCCATGCATAGAGATGGCCTAAATCTGAAGAAAATGGGCAACAGTGGTCAGATGTGGGTGCATATAACAAAACATGCCTTCAACCCTTAACGAAGGATGGAGTTGGAGAAGAGAGAAGAATGGGACCCTGAAGAGGCACCCTAGGATCCAGTGCCACCTTGCTGGAAGGAATACATTGTTTAATCCTTTTTAAAAATCAGTGAATGAGTGATTCTGGAGGCTGTGTGGGGAGCTTACTCTGGTGCTATACTGATAAAAGTCAGGTGTAGGGACCATGCATCCCAGAGACCCAGCCCTGTGAACCAATGGAAAGGAAATGAAAAGTAATTTGTTATTCTGGCCCGTGGGTTTGATTTTCTTTTCTTCCTTTTCTAAGCACTGCAAAATCTGTTTAGTACTAAAACAAATAAAAATTGGGCTATTTCAACTATAACATGAATTGAGGGATAAAAATGGCTCTTGGAAAAAAGCAGGTGCTGTGAGTACTCAGTCACATGCAGCCCAGGGTGCTCCTGAATACACACTGAGAGCCAGGTTGGGATGCAAGCAGCTTTTCTATTTGGGTAGAGATAACAGTGGATGTGGGTTCCAACCCATATAGAAGAAAAAGTTGGGAGAGGGGGGAGGCAAGAAAGAATAAAATGGATCTTTGAATTAGCAAGAAAAAACCCCTCAAATTAGAAGTTACAGACTATAAAACATTGTAAAGGTGGATACTTTCATGCTTGCAGGATGCAGTTAAAGCTGTGTTGAGAGGAAATTTTGTAACCTTAAATGATTTCATCATTAATGAAGAAAAATGGAAAATAAACAGTGTTTCTCCTACAAACACTAGGAAAACATATCAAATAAACTAAAGGGTAGAAAGAAGCAGGAACTAATATAAACAATACAGACAAAAAAAAAGAATAAATAAATAGCTTTTAAAAAAAAAGGGCGAGCTTTAAAAAAAAAAAAAAAGACAGGGCAGTGTGATTCTCGCCTGCCATGCCAGAGACCCGGTGCCTACCCATGCAATAAATACAAGTAGATAAACCAACTTGATCAAGAAAGAAAGAAAGAAAAAAAAAAACCCACAAAATTAAGAATAAGGAAATTAAATAGCAATAAAAGAGATAGTAAAATATTTGAAATATTTCATTGTACAACTCTGTAACAACAAATTTGAAAACCTAGAAGAAATGGGTGATTTCCTAGAAAAACATATATTGCAAAATTAACTGAAGAAGTAGAATAGTTTGAGACAGTTTTCTATATGTATCAGTTAGGAATTACATTTGGCAATGAGTAACAGCAACCTGCCAACAGTAATAACCAATTGCTTAAATCCTTGGGCCCCCACCCCCACCCCAGGTGAAGAAGACGAGGGGTGAATAGCCAGGGTTTAGGGTGGGCGCCCCACTCCAGAAGGCAGTAGGGGCCAGGCTTTCAGTTTTTCTTCAGACATTCTCATGGTTACAAACTGGATGCTCCCCTTCCAGGCTCCTGCACTTTCCAGAAAAGAAGAATAATAGAAAAGAGCAAAGATAAGTGCCAGTCAGATGCGTCCTTTGGTAAAGAACTTCCTGCCATTTGACCTCGCACTGGCTGGGACTGTGGCACATGGCCTCGTACAGAGCTAGCAAGAGACTTTCCAGCAGGCATTATCACTTACCCAACAAAACTGGAGTATTGTTAATCAGGAAGGAAAGAGAAGCAATGTAGGTAACTAGTGATTTCTTTCTACCATACCATGCAAGAGATTAGAAAGGGATTTAAAATTACCATTAAAAATGTCACTATGGAGAGGACTGTGGGAAGATGGCTGAGTAGAAGCTCCAGGAATCAGTCTTCTTTCACCAGGGCAACTGCTGAACTGGTAGGGGCTGTCTGAAGCAAGTACTGTGGAACTGCAGAGTCTAGTGGGACCCAGTATGGCAGCCAGGGAGGAGCAGGAGGAAGGGGCTGGTGCAGCATGGTCAACACCAGTGAGCTTTACCCTGTGGCCGGGCTCCCCTCCCCTACCCCAGCACATGGCTCCTGGTGCAGCTCCCTAGGCCAGGGCGAGCTGTGAGCACCGGGTCCTCCATGGTCCAGGGCAGGGTGGCCTGACTGCTCATCACTGCCTTTGATCAGCTACTTCAGATCTCTGGGGGGCTGGCTCTGAGAGCTGCAGTTGTTCCAATGCCCCTGTTCTAGGCTGCCAAAGCTCCCAGAATGCACAACACCAGAGATGGATTGGCTTTTAATAAAAGGGGATTTATTTAGTTAAAAACATATAGTTCTTCAGAGGAAAGGTAGCTAAATTTCATCTGATTTACTCTCTTACACAGAAAGGCACAGGGTAATGTCTGCTGGCTTCTCTCCCAGCTTCTGGGTTCTCACAGCTTTCCCTGGGGTGATTCTTTTCTCCATTTCCAAAGGTCTGGGGTAAGCTGCTTTGGCTGTGCTGTATTGAGCTCTCTCTTTTAAGCTTCCCATGAATTAAATTAAACATCACTCATTGAGGAAGGCACTCCCTTTAGAAATTGCAGATGCAATCAGCCATAGGTGAGTTTCACAAGCTAATGATTCAAAGCCACAGCAACAGAACCGGGCACCCTTACCTGGCCATGCTGACACCTGAACCTAACTACCACAAACCCTAAGGCAAAAGTTGGCAGAGGAATCTCTTTTTTTTTCCCCATGGTTTTATATAACTTTTTTATTATTAATTAAAATTTTTTTAAATACCAAAACACACCGAACAAACGCAAATATTCTTATTTTGATCATTCCGTTCTCCATATATAATCAGTAATTCACAATATCATCACATAGTTGCATATTCATCATCACGATCATTTCTTGGAACATTTGCATCTTTTCAGAAAAAGAAATAAAACGAAAACAGAAAAAAAATTATACATACCATACCCTGTACCCCCCCCTTTCATTGATCACTGGCATTTCAAACTAAATCTATTTTAACATTTGTTCCCCCTATTATTTATTTTTATTCCATATGTTCTACTTGTCTGTTGAAAAGGTAGATAAAAGGAGCATCAGACACAAGGTTTTCACAATCACACAGTCACATTGTGAAAGCTATATCATTTATAATCATCTTCAAGAAACATGACTACTGGAACCCAGCTCTACATTTTCAGGCAGTTCCCTCTAGCCTCTTCTGGCAGAGGAATCTTAAAGAGGCTTTATATATACATGTACACACAAATATATAACTAAAAAATATAGAGGAAAGAAGGGAATGAAAATAGTACACTACAAAAAGGGAGTTAAATATTTTAAAAGGCAGTAATAGGGTAATTGAGGAATAAAAAACATACAAGGCACTCGCCTTTCATGCAGGAGACCTGGGTTTGATTCCTGAACCATGCACCCCCCCGCCCCCTCCCCAAAAAGATACAATATACAAGACATACAAAAAACAAATAACTAAATGATAGAAAAAATTATTTCTTCTCAGTTATTACCTTAATTGTTAATAGATTTAACTCCCCCATTAAAAGGCAGAGATTGGCAGACTGGGTGAAAAGTATGATCTGTATGTATGCTGTCTACATGAGCTCACTTTAGGTGCAATACAAAGATGTTGAAAGTGATAGGGTGGAAAAAGCTATTCCATACAAATAGTAATCAAAAGAAAGCCAGAGTGACTATGTTATTGTCAAAAAAGAATACAAGAGACAAAGAAGGATATTATACATTGACAGAAGGTGTAATCTAGTAAGATGATATATATTGATTATATACATATATGCACTTCACAACAGAGTCCCATATATGAAGCAAACATTTACAGAACTGAAGGGAGAAATCAATAGTTCCACAATAATAGTTGGAGATGTCAATACATCACTTTCAATATTTGATAAAACATCTAACTGATCAATGAGGAAAGAAAGGAATTGAACAACATGGTTACTGATTAGAACACCACACCCCACAACAGCAGAGTAGACATTCTTCTCAAGTGTACATGGAATATTTTCCAGGATAGTCTATGTCTTGAGCCACAAATAAAATCTTAATGAATTTTAAAAGATTGAAATCATACAAAAGTATCTTCTCAACTACAGTGGAATAAAGCTAGAAATAAAAAATTGCAGGAAAAATGAAAAAGTTACAAACATGTGGAAATTTAACAACATACTATCAAACAATCAATGGATCAAAGAAGAAATCAAAAGGGAAATTAGGAAATATCTTGTGACACATGCAAACAAAAACACAATATACCAAAACTTATGGGATGCAGTCAAGGCAACACTTAGAGGGAAATATATAGCTCTAAATGCCTACATTAAAAAAGAAGATTGAAAATCAATACCTGAACATCACACCTAAAGAAACTAGAAGAAGAAGAGCAAATTAAACCCAAAGTTAGTAGTATGAAGGAAATAATTAAGATTAGAGTACAGATAAATGATATTGAGAATGGAAGAATAGTAAAGAGAATAAACAAAATCAAAAGTTTTTTAAAAAAATAGATCCATAAAATTGACAAATCTGTAGCCATAGAGAGAAGGGGAAGGAGGGAGAGAACAAAAATAACAAAATATCAGGAATAAAAGTGGGGACATCATTACTGATTTCACAGATACTAAAACGTTTATAGGAGGATACTAAGAACACTTATACACCAAAAATTAAAAAACTCAGATGAAGTGGACAAAGTCTTAGAAACATACAAATAATCTAATCTGATGTAAGAGGAAATAGAAAATCTCAGTGGATGCAAAATGTAAAGAGATTAAAGCAGAAATAAAAAACTTCCCAGCAAGAAAAGTCCAGGACTGAATCATTTCACTGCTTAACAATTAAAGAAGATTTAACAAAAATTAGAAGAGGAGGGATTACTTCCTAACCAATTTTATGAAGCCAAGAACCCTGATAGCAAAGTTCTGTAAATACAGCACAAGAAAAGAAAATTACAGACCAATATCCTTAAGAATATTTTTATATTTTATGTTTTAGTTTCCTTGGCTGCTCAAGCAAATACCATGCAATGGGTTGGCTTAAACAATGGGAATTGATTAGCTCATGGCTTCAAGGCTAAGTTAAAGTACAATTCAAGACACTGACAAGATGATACTTTCTTCCCAAGGACTGGCATTCTGGGGCTGTCTGCTGGCAACCCTTGGTCTTTGGCTCCTCTGTGACATGGCAATACATATGGCGGCCTTTCTTTGTCTCTCCATTCTCTCCAGGTCCCGTTGAAGTTTGGCTACTTGCTCCTCTCTATCTGAATTTCACTCTGCTGATAAAGGACTCCAATAATAGGATTAAGATCCATCCTGATTGAAATGGGCCACACTTTAACTGAAGTCACCTCATCAGAAAGTCCTACTTATAATGGGTTCACACCCACAGGAATGGATAGAGTTTAAGAACATGTTTTTCTGGGGATATGTACAGCTCTAAACCACAAATACAGATGCAAAAATCCTCAATAAAATACCAGCAAACAAAATCTAAAAGCTTATTAAGGAATTATATACCATGACCAAGTGGGATTTTTTCCCAGAAATTCAGGGAAATTCGATCAGACCAAGGTTGCAGGGCCAGGGCAACTATGACTATGGCTTTTAGCTGTTCCTGCAGAGTGAATAAGGGGAACAGAAGCCCAGGTCAGGGCTGCCTCCTGTCCCAATGTCTCCACTAGCCTGCTTGGAGTTCTGACAGATGGTTGCAAAGATCTGCTGGTATCTGGCTGCCTAAGGAAAGCAAATGTAAAACTCAACAAAATGCCTCAACCACAGCGTGAAGCAGAAACCACTGAATAGCAAGCTTGTGACTTTGCTATTCATGACTATAAAGCCTGCTTCTAACACTTGTGGAATCTAGCTGGGGAGGGCCTGAAGAGATGGCCAAAAGTTCCTATGTCAAGCAAGAGAGGATAGTTTACCATCTTCCGTCTAGCTGGTATATGCAATTTGAAGCTTGGTAATAGCCAGAAGCAAAAACAATTTTCAGTTCAAGTGGAATATTAATGAAAACATGGACCCGAAGAATGAAACCACAACCGACTTCATCCTCCTGATGAAGGATGAGCTAAGACAACCCCACCTCCTCAATGTCCTTCTCATCCACACCATCGCCTTCACTGGAAGCTCTCCTCATGCTCTTCACCCAGCTGGACTTCTGCCTCCATGCCCCATGCACCTGCTGCTCCCTCATTGGCCAGGCCTACATTACCAGCACAGTCCCCAGGACAGTAACCAACTACCTTGTGGGGAAAAGGATATTTCCTATTTGGCATGTGCAGCTCAGCCGCTCTTCTTTCTTACACCTGGAATTGCTAAATGTGTCCTGCTACCCCTCACAGCTTACGGCCGCTTTGTGCCTGTCAGTAACCCACTGAGGGACCTCTTGGGCCCCAGTCTGTCTCTAGATGGTCACTGCAGCCTGGACTGCGGGAGCCCTGTCTGTGGCTCCAGGGAGATCAACCATTCCTTTTGTGAGGCACTGCCATCAAGAGACTGTCTTGCAAGGATATATCCACCGAGGAGATGGTGGAATTTGTGACAATGGTTGTGTTCCTCCTGGTCCCTGTATTCTTTTTTTTTTAATTAATTAAAAAAATTTTAACAACAAACGAAGAAAAACATTCTTAACATATGATCATTCCGTTCTACATATGTAAACAGTAATTCACAATATCATCACATAGTTGCATATTCATCGTCATGATCATTTCTTAGAACATTTGCATCAATTCAGAAAAAGAAATAAAAAGACAACAGAAAAAGAAATAAAATGAAAACAGAAAAAAAAGATTATACATACCATACCGCTTACCCCTCCCTTTCATTGATCGCTAGCATTTCAAACTAAATTTATTTTAACATTTGTTCCCCCTATTATTTATTTTTATTCCATATGTTCTACTTGTCTGTTGATAAGGTAGATAAAAGGAGCATCAGACACAAGGTTTTCACAATCACACAGTCACATTGTGAAAGCTATATCATTATACAATCATCATCAAGAAACATGGCTACTGGAACACAGCTCTACATTTTTAGGCAGTTCCCTCCAGCCTCCAGGATAACCTCTTGTTTCTGTTTGGAATCTCTCAGCCATTGACACTTTGTCTCAGTTCACTCTTCCCCCTTTTGGTCGAGAAGGTTTTCTCAATCCCTTAATGCTGAGTCTCAGCTCATTCTAGGGTTTTTCTCAATCCCTTGATGCTGAGTCTCAGCTCATACTAGGATTTCTGTCCCACGTTGCCAGGAAGGTCCACATCCCTGGGAGTCATGTCCCATGTAGACAGAGGGAGGGTGGTGAGTTTGCTTGTTGTGTTGGCTGGAGAGAGAGGCCACATCTGAGCAAAAAGAGGCTCTTCTGGGGGTGACTCTTAGGCCTAATTTTAAGTAGGCTTGACCTATCCTCTGTGGGGTTAAGTTTCATATGAACAAACCCCAAGACTGGGGACTCAGCCTATAGTATGGTTGTCCACACTGCTTGTGAGAATATCAAGAATTTGACTTGGGGAAGTCAAATTTTCCCCTGTTCTCACCATTCCCCGAATGGGACTTTGCAAATACTTTTTTATTCACTGTTCAAATCACTCTGGGATTCATAGGGGCATCACTCTGGACAAACCCACAAAATCTCATGTCCTACCCAAGGTTCCATGTACTTTTGGTGTTCAATTAAGCTGTCTACATAAGTTATATTAGGAAATGCACTAGTCAAAATATAAATTTTGTACCAAATAAACATTTTTTTGCTTTAGTCTCACACATAAGTTGAAATTTTAAAATATTAATTACCATCTATTTTCAGCACCCTGCAGTAATGACATTCCTGTGTTCTTCCTCATGCAAAAACATTTTTAAATTTGTACATTTAGTCACTATCATTATACCCTCTAGGCATTCCTAGATTATACCATCTCAATCTTTATCGTCTATCTTTCTTTCTGATTTCATTTATGCCCTGGTCCCTGTATTCTTATCCTCACCTGCTATGCCTCATTTTCCTGGCTGTCCTTGGAATGAATTCTGCAAGGGGATGCACAGGGCCCCCACCTGCCTCTCCCTCCTTCTATGGTGGGTCTCTATCTTGGTCAGGCCATCTTCAGTTCCATGGTGCCCAGCTCTTCCCACCACCTGAGCAAGAGCAGGTTACAGCTGTGCTTGGCACCATGGAGACCCCCATGCTCAACCCCCATCTACAGTCAATGGAACAGAGGAGTGGTGGGGCTGTGGGGTAGGTGTTGGGACATTTTCAATGGTAAGATAGCACATAGCTAAATGTTCCTTTAAACGGAGTGCCATCCTCAAACTTAATAGTCCATCCAATCACGCAGATGTTTTTTGTTAGACTAGAGATATGATGCCAAGTTTGAAAGGAATATAATTCAGGTTCCTATGCTTTACCAATCATTTGCTGGAATGGAGATTATCTCAAGCATATACCAAAGGTATAAGCTGAGTACAACTGGGTTAAACCCAGTTATTGTTATTCTGTTAATACAAATATATAAAATAAATCCATAAACAATACAATAACATACAATTCTTTCCAAGTTGTGGTTTTTTATCTTAGGACAATTTAACTTTATCCAAGTTGTGGTCTTTCATCTTAGGACAATTTAACTTTATGAAGAGAAACTTTATTCAGTCACCACAGCAGGTTAAGGATCGCTATCCCTTTGCTCAACCACTTTGGCAAGTAGTTTGCGAGGCTGTAATAAAGGTGAAGATAGGCACACCCTAAGCAATTTCTATTCAAAATATCTATCTTAGTGAAATTCCCACATGTATGCCCAAAGAGAAAAGAATATGAATATCCATTATAGCAGTGTTTCAGTAGAAATTATTTCATTTAACATTAATTAACTGGGAATAGAATAAAATTGATGATTAATTAAAATTAATATAATGAAATATTATAACCCATTTATAATAGAGAACCAGGGATACATCATCAGCATGAGGAACTATCTAAAGATGATATTGAGCCAGAAAAGCAACTTTTAAAAAGATACATACAATATAATACACATATAAATTTAGAAAAAAAACACCCAGTAATAATAATGGATGTATTCATTTATGATGGGCTAAAAGAATAAATGCCTGCTCCAGGATAGTAATGGTCTTGAGGTAGGAAAGAAAATTTGGAAATGGGTCTGAGGATGCATAAAATGAGACTTAAGGATATTAGTGAGGTTTTAATTATTTTTAGTAAAATTTGAAGTGTGCCTATCGGATTATATATTTACTTTTTGGGACTTTGAATTAATTATAGTAAAATTATTTAAATAATTTTTGCATATGAATATTGCATATATATACACAGATATTCTTTTTCTTTTTTTTAACTTTTCAATAGTTAAACCCAGAAAATTTTAGGAAATAATACCTTCATTATTGTTTGGTTTTAAATACTATCTTATTCCATCATAATTTTTTCTTTTTTCAAAAAGAATAGAATTAATATAATTCAGATGATGTCCGATAATGACTGTCTTTCCCTTTTTTTCTCAATTTTCCCTGATCACCACTTCCCCTCTTCTCTTTCCGGGGAGTACTCCAATGCATTATGTCCTTACCAATGTACCTATTTGTAAACTTATATACTTCAGAATTGGATGTTGGTGTTTGTCCTTTCCTTGAATATCATTGTGTTTTAGGACTCCTTCTGTTTTTTTTTTTTTAAATTTAAAACAAAAGTTTTTATTATCAGAAAGATACAGAAGCATTAAAGTTTTTCTTACCAGATTCAATCTACATGCAATTGGCATTATGTAGTCTTAGGCTTACTACATTTAAAATAAAACAACTGCTGAAATGGTGATGGGCTGTGGTGTGTGGTGGTTTTTTAAGAAAGGTGTTCTAGTTTGCTAGCTGCCAGAATGTAATATACCAGAAACGGAATGGCTTTTAAAAGGGGAATTTAATAAGTTGATAGTTTGCAGTCTAAGGCCGAGAAAATGTTCCAATTAAAACAAGTCTATAGAAATGTCCAATCAAAGGCATCCAGAGAAAGATACCTTGGTTCGAGAAAGCCAACGATGTTCAGGGTTTCTCTCTAAAGTAAGAAGGCACATGGCAAACATGGTCAGAGCATCTCTCTCATCTGGAAAGGCATGTGGTGAACAGGGCATCTGCTAGCTTTCTCTCCTGGCTTCCTGTTTCATGAAGCACATATTCTTGTATGTGCATCTTAGCATTGCTTTTAACTGAACATAATATTCTACAATATTTCAGAGCCCTGAAACTCACCATATTTCACTCTACAGCTAAATGATAGATACTTAGGTTGACCCCAACTTTCTATTACCACAAATAAAGATGTGAGAAATATCCTCTTAAAGGGGGAAAAAATCAATAATAGAATGAAGGGAAAAAAACACATGATCATCTTAATTGAAGCAGAAGAGGCATATGACAAAATCCAACATCCTTTCATGATAAAAAACATGCAGAAAACTAGGAATAGAAGTCAGTTGGGTTCCAAAAATACACCAGTAATAAACAATCTGAAAAGAAAATTAAGTAAACAATTCCATTTATGATAGCATCTAAAACAATAAAATACCTAGGAATAATTTAACCAAGGAGGTGAAAGAATTTTACACTGAAAACTACATAATGTCTCTGAAAGAAATCGAGGAAGATCTAAATGTCTATCCTAGATGGAAAGACATCACATGCTCATATTAATATCCTGACTTAATATTGTTATGACGTCAATTCTTCCTATAGCAATATACAAATTAGATGCAATACTGGTGTACATCAGAGATACTGCATGCTGAGTTCCAGACCACCACAGTGGATATGGCAATAAAACAAGTGACATAAATTTTTTGGTTTCCCAGTGAATATAAAAGTTATGCTTACACTGTACTGTAGTCTATTAAGTGTGCAATAGCATTGTTTAAAAAAAACACCGTACATACCTTAATTAAAAATAATTTATTGCTAAAAAATGTTAACCATCATCTAGGACTTCAGTGAGTCATAATCTTTTAGCTGGTGGAGGGTCCTGCTTTGATATGGATGGATGCTGACTGACTGATCAGCATGGTGGTTGCTGAAGGATGGGGTGGCATTTCTTACAAATAGAAAATAATGTAATTTGCTGCATCAATTGACTCTTCCTTTCATGAAAGATTCCTCTGTAGCATGTGATGCTGTTTGATAGCATTTTATCCACAGCAGAACTTCTTTCAAAACTGGAGTCAATCCTCTCAAACGTTGCTGCTGCTTTATCAACTAAGTTGATGTAATATTTGAAACCTTTTGTTGTCCTTTCAGCAATGTACACAGAATCTTTGCCAGAAGTAGATTCCATATCAAGAAACCACTTTCTTTACTCATCCATAAGAAGCAACTCCTCATCCATTAAAGTTTTCTTATGAGATTGCAGCAACTGAGGTACATCTTCAGGCTCCGTCTAATTCTAGTTCTCTTGCTGTTTCCACCACATCCGAAGTTACTTCCTCCATGGAAGTCCTGAACCCCTCAAAGGATCAGTGAGAGTTGGAATCCACTTCTTCCAAACTCCTATTAATGTCGATATCTTGACCTCCTCCCATGAATTATGAATGTTCTTAATGGCATCTAGAATGGTGAATCCTTTCCAGAAGGTTTTCAACTTACTTTGCTTAGATCCATCAGAGGACTCACTATCTATAGCAGCTACGGCCTTATGAAATGTCTTTTCTTAAGTAATAAGACTTGAAAGTTGAAAATACTCCTTGACCCCTGGATGTTGTTTAGCAGGCATGAAAACCCCATTGACCTCATTGTACATCTCCATCAGACCTCTTAGGTGACCAGGTGCTTTGTCAATGAGCAGTTGTATTTTGAAGGGTATCTTTGTTTTTGGCAGTAGGTATCAACAGGGGTCTAAAATATTCAGTACATGTTGTAAGCAGGTGTTTTCATCTGCCTTTGTTGTCCCATTTACAGAGCATAGGCAGAGCAGATTTAGCATAATTCTAAATGGCCCTAGGATATAGGGAATGGAAAATCAGCATTGATTTCAACTTAAAGTCACCAGCTACATTAGTCCCTGTTCTAGTTTGCTAGCTGCCAGAATGCAACACACCAGAAACGGATTGGCTTTTAATAAAAGGGGATTTATTTTGTTGGTTCTTCAGAGGAAAGGCAGCTAACTTTCCACTGAGGCTCTTTCTTACGTGGAAGGCACAGGATGGTCTCTGCTGGTCTTCTCTCCAGGCCCTTGGGTTCCAACAACTTTCCCCGGGGTGA
>PVIY010054636.1:0-2500 GCA_004026745.1 Myrmecophaga tridactyla
CCCACCCCCGCCCTGGGCCCAGCATTCACCATCAGATCCTCAGCCCCCACTGCGGCCGGGTGGGTCTAGAATGCAGGCGGTCGCAGAGGAGGGGGCAAAGCGCAGAGTGCGGGCTCGGCTGCTCTGTCCCACCCGGGCCGCGATGCACAGCGGAGGGGGTCAGGACACTGTTCTCTCTCTCCCCTCCTCTTCACCTCCCTCCCCTCCCCGCCCTTTCACCTTTTGCTTCCTTCCGTCTTTCCAATTCCTAGCTCTGAGCTTCCCCCCTCCCCCCTTATATTTCCTTTCTCCTAGACTAGCTACTCGGAGCACAGTTCACAGCGCCGTACCATCAAGGCCTCTTCTCTGCAAGAAACCGGATGCCCTGAGGGTTGAGGAGACCCTAGGGCAGCTTCGTCAAAATTCAAGTTCAGCACATTTTTACTGCGCGCCAACTACCTGTAAAGTCCGCGCTCTGCGTCAGGTACAGGGAGGCACGAGTTGCGCCAGCCGCGCTCCAGGATAGTGGTCGAGAGGGAGAGACTGACAGTCACAAGAAAATTAGAATAGATACGAAGGGCTTGGTGGATGGAGACTTCGTTGCACTTCTCAGGAGTGGGTAGATAGGACAGGAAGCGTTTCTCTGGGGTGGTGACATCTGAGCTGAGAGGGAAGGAGGAGTTGGGAGCTCGGGAGGGTGAGACAACTAAGCTTCTGCTATTCTTCTTAGTTCATCTAAGTAAAGGGAGAAAATTAAAAGGAAGTAGGAAGTCGAAATTATCAGCCCACAGTCCCCCGGTGGAATCTGCGAAGGAAAGGTGGACGCTGGCAGCGCTGAAGTTTCACTGCTTGCCAAGGTAGGGGAAACAGGTTCTGCTATAAACTCATCTGGGTCTCCAAGCAGAGCAGTCCAGTTGACTGCACCGAGAACCTGAAGGTTTATCCTGGCTTTCGCTGCCTTAGGTTGAAGGAAAAGCGGAGTTTAGACACAAAACACCCGCTTCCCTTTTCTAGGGCCTCAGATTCATTATTTGTGAAATTGGAAAAATTCACGGGTCCCTTCTAGTTCAGTGATTTGAGGAAAAGATAACAAGAGACCAAGGCTCACTTGGCTTTTAAGTTCTTTTCCGTGTCTAAACCCAAGGCAGAAGGCCCAGACTGTTGGGCGGCTTCCCGGTCTCCCCAACTTTGGCGATCCCAAGTGTTTTCAGCTTCCGACTTTTCGTGAACTGTACAAAGGGAGGATAACCAGGAGGACTGTCTGTCCGTTGGAAGTCGCTTCGCCAGGTCGTAGGAGTGCAGTGGGCGGGGCAGATTAAAATTTTCCATCTTTAACTAGAAGCTAGATTTCTGGCTAGTACTCTTTGGCCCGTCAGTCCTTGGCCAGTTGACGGTTTACGATAGGTATTAAAATTATGTGTACAAGAAGGCCCCGGGGAAAGAACAGCCTCTTGGGCCTGTCCTCTCAGTCAAGGATGCTCTTGCTCTCACTCCATGCTGGGAACGTTCCCCCTATCAAGGGAGATACGGGGGGCGGGGGGCGGGGGAGACGGGGGTTTTGGTCTGCTGTGTCAGTTTAAGGAGCGGAGGACGGGGCGAGTCACGGCCTCCCCAAGCCACGGAGGAATTCCGAGGAAGCCCACCGTTACTATGACAGCTGCAGCCCGCCAGTGCCCGGGCCGTCCCTTCTCCCTTGACCCGGGAGGCTGAGGTCACCAGGGCCGCCCAAAGGCGGAAGTGGGGAGCTCCGCGCGCCCAGCGCGCAGAGGCACTGCGGCCTAGCGTCCCGCGCACGGCTTCATCAAGGGAATCTTTTGTTGACTCCTCGCTACAGCGTCTCTTCCCGGAGTGGCGGCAAGCGCCGGGAGCAGTAACTTGTCTAATTTTGGAGCAAGTTGACACAGTTCCCGTCGGAAAAGTGGGTGTAGTGGCCTCTAGGGACCCAGTTAGCGAGGGGAGGGCGCTTCAAGGGTTTTCTCGCAAGCCTGAGAGCTAAAACTGGGATCCGACTTTCATAGGGTGAGCGTGTTACAGTTGGCAGACGCGCCATCACCGTCACCTCGGTTCCGAGCCTTGCTGCCCTCACCTTCGGCATCTGCAAGTCAGCTGTGGTCTGCCGGTGGGGCGGCTTTATGCACCTTGGGGAGCCACGAAGGCCGACTTTCAGCGTTCAGGGTGAGCTCAGCAGAGTAGAAAGTGCTTGCTGAAACTGAGGTCCCTGCCAGTGCCCAGCAGCCTAGGCCGCAGATGCCGTGGAGATCTCAGACCCCGACCGCAAGTCTATCCTTAGAAGAGGGACCGGCAGCCACCGCCGCCGCCGCCGAGCATCCTGGGGGATTCCAGGCAGCGCGAGGGGCGCCACGGTCCTGCTTGGCCTGCTGTGTGTGTGTGTATGTGTGTGTGTGTGTGGGGGGCGCTCTGCTTCTCTCCCCTCTCCTTCCTCCCGAGGCTGATTTAATTTGGGCAAGTTTTGCAAGCTCGTAGCACAACCGGCGGGGTCTGGTGCGCGCGCACTCCAGCT
>PVIY010054636.1:7500-14215 GCA_004026745.1 Myrmecophaga tridactyla
CTTGATCTCTAAAAGCACTCTGAGGGATGCCCAATCAACAGGTAACAAATCCTAAAACTAATGCCTTTAAAATAATGGATTGTTGGGTGAGCAATGGTGGCTCAGTGGCAGAGTTCTCACCGCCATGCTGGAGACCAGGGTTCGGTCTGAGAACCGACTCCCTGAGAGACTTCCCTGAGACAGCCACATTGTGAGGAAGCCCATGTGAAGAGCCCTGTGGAGAGAAAGCTGCTGGGCCAGTCCCTAGCTCTTCCAGACCTCTCAGCTGAGGTGCCAGGCATGGGAGGGAAGAAACCCTCTTCGAGGTTCAGTCCTTTTGAGCTTTTATACAACTGCAGCCCCAGCTCCATCTAACTGCAACTGCATGATCTACCCTAACCAAGAACTTCCAAGCTAAGCTTAGTCAACTCACAGAAACATGAAAGATAACAATCCTTTTTTTCTTTTTTTTTTTTTGATATGGGCAGGCTCCAGGAACCAAACCCTGGTCTCCAGCATGGCGGTGAGAACTCTGCCACTGAGCCACCATTGCTCACCCAACAATCCATTATTTTAAAGGCATTAGTTTTAGGATGGTTTGTTACACCACAGTGGATACCAGAATATACATCCAACAGCTTTGCATCTTTTCCCTAAACAATTCTTTCTTCTACATTGTTTCTGCTACAGTTTGAGTGAATCAGGTCACCCTGTAAGTAAGCCTGGCAACCTGAAAACTAGTTAGAACATTGATGTTGGGGAAAAAAAACTGATGTTTTCAGAGAGGAGAAGTGCATGAGGTAGAATTTCTATTTAATTATCTGACCTGTTTCATGTAAAGCTCCACCCCACCCCTCCCCCCAGACAGCAAGTATTTTGCTGCATTTTTTGGAGCAATGAAGATGCTCTCTTTTTCAAAATAAGATTAACACCCTCAAAATTTCTCACATTGTCAAGGAATGATGGTGTTGACTATCAGTGCTGTATTATAGTTTGATTCTGATCCACTAGATTCTCCTTTTCAACTAGATAAATAAACAACATCTCATAGGGTTTACTTTTTACCTTTCATTCCTGGATCTTCAAATGTAGATGTACATTTGTAACTATAATTCAGATTCCAACCATGGATGGGCAACTATATATTTGCTTTATTGTGTTGAAGAGCACGGTTGTTTTAGCTCTATGCTGGTCTTTTTGCAAAACAAGGATGTTCATGAATTCACAGATGCAAAAATATCCTCAGCTCCTTACTGAAGAAAAATCATCTTTCACAAAGGATGGAATAGAACATGGGCCTCGCAATGTTCAGATGGGTAGCTGGAATGAACTTTATCTTCCACTAAATTCTCATGTTCTGTGCAGGAAAGCCTAGCATGTCTGTGCTTATAGTTTATGTTCACTCAATGATGCTGAAATGGAATTTGGCATGAGTCTGTCTTGGGATTAATTTCAAGCTCTCATTGCTAAGTAGGCAGTCTTGGTTGTGATACTTAAACCTTTAGAGCCTCTAAAATGGGGATAATAGGAATAATAAGAGAACCTAAACTTATTTGGAGAATTACTTGATATTCTGACCCTAAAAGGCACACAATGAATGCTTAATAAATGTTAGTGATCAGTCACTTTCTCAATGCTTTGTGGATTAGATCACGTTGTGTTTTTACATTGCGGTAGTTTGGAGCAATATACCCCAGAAAAATATGCTTTAAATTTAGTCCATATCTTGGGTGTGAACTCATTGTAAACAGGACCTTTTGATAAGGTTACTTCAGTTATGGTGTGACCCAACTGACCCAGGATGGGCCTTAATCTTATTACTGAAAGCATTATTAGGGAGGGACACACAGAGGGAAAAATGCTGAGAGTAGCCAGAAGTTAAAACTCAATGGAACCTGGAAAACAAGTGAGAAGCAGGAGAGGCCACCACGTGTACTGCCATTTCACAGAAAAGCCAAGGACTGAGGATCGCTGGCAGCCAGCTCCAGAATGCTGCATTCTTCTGGGAGAAAGCATGTCCTGGATGATGCTTTGATTTTGGACTTCTTCTAGTCTCAAAATTGTGAACTGATAAATTCCCACTGTTAAAGCCAGCCCATTGCATGGTGTTTGCTTTAGCAATAAGAAACTGAAACACTTATTGACACTGCTTTGGAAAGATTAAACGTGCTTCTATTATAATCTCCATCTCCATAGTCTTAAATTGACTTGGGCCTATCGTGTCATACCTGAAGAGTCTGGGGCGTCCTTCAGTCTTTCCCTCATCTAATCCATTAGTCAGTAGCACAACTTTGAAAACATCACTTGTCTGCTTAAAAACTTTCAGTGGGGCAGGCCACGGTGGCTCAGCAGGCAAGAATGCTTGCCTGCCATGCCAGAGGACCCGGGTTCGATTCCCAGTGCCTGCCCATGTAAAAAAAAAAAAAACCTTTCAGTGGCTGCTTGGAGCCAACCACAATCATGTCCAAGCCCCTTAGCTTTTCATGTAAGACCTTCCAAAAATCTAGACACATCTAGATTTACCAGGTTGCCTCTGCTCTTGCCAAATGAGGGCAATCATGTTTCTAATACACAGCTGACCCTTTTTTCTGACTTTACACATGTTGTTTACCCTGCATGAAATGCATGTATCTCTTTATTTCTGTCCTCCCAAAACTCTACCCATTCTTCAAAGAAAGCCTGAGTCAAAAATGATTTCTTCCATGATTCCTTCTCTCTGTTGCCTGGACTCATCTTACTCCTCTAAGTTTCTAGAACATGTTATTTGTAACCCAATTATGCAACAACTTACTTTAAATTGTTTTTCTTATTGATATATAAGCTTTATAAAAGCAGGGACCATTTCTTACCCTTTTTTTTCTTTTATTTCCCAGAGTACTTAGTCCAGATAAATTAATTCTTCTCAAACTGTCTGTGAAGAAACAGTCATTTTTGTTTTCGCAATCTGTAACAGGCTGATAGGTTTGTAAAATGCAACAAAAATGAATTATTAGAAAAGTGAAATTTACAAACCCACACTTACAGAAAACAAGCTCAGATGTTTCATCTTATAGCAATAGACATCGAATTATTCTCTCTAAGTGCTGTAGAGGTATCTAAACACTCTCAATGTCGGAACTTCTCTCATTGCCTACTGGTAAGAAGCAGTTCATTGACTAGCACAAATCCTTAGGTCACATTTTGTGTAGTGCAGCTATCTATAACTGCCCCTTAAACATGTGAGATAAATAAGTAAACCCGTGGAACAGAGAAATGTGTTATAGCAATCTTTCCCCCCATGCTTTATAATTATTGTTTCAGAATTGATTCTTTAAGAATATACGATAATAAATTATTAATAAAATATCATGAAATTTGCTCACATTGACATTATGGTTTCTGAATTTTACTTTGATGCATTGAAACAAACAAACAAATAAACAAGCAAAAATCCAATTACAATTTTCTTATTGGAAGAAAAGAAGTAGAGTGGGAAAATTGTTGCATGCTAGAAATTCAGCAGTGTTCCCCGTTAAAAAGAAAAAATGAAAATTCACTGCTGGACTGCCTTTAAATCAGCTAATTTCAAGAAATATCTTTTAAATTGAAGAAATATACATCACACAATTTATATGGTTAATCAGGAATTATACTGAAAGTTCATTAAATCATATCTAGGGAATTTAAGTGAATGCAAGTAAGTAAATTAAGTGCTGAGATAATTAAATTCTTAATTAGTTAATTAACTGTTATAATTTTAAGTGATGCCATGAACAAATTGACATAAATTTCAGTTTTGCTTTCCTATATTTAGAAGGTCTTCATGAAACTGTAAAAGCTTGGGGGCTTAATACTTTCTGGTTTTGAACCAAATACTAACGTATTTATAATAAGATTTTTATTATTTAGATTTGAAGGTTTTTAGAACAATTTCTCTAATTGCCTTTTTTTCTTTTATAAATCAGAGGATACTTTCTTCTTTTGTTTTTTCTTATATAAAATAGAATATAATTGGGTTACAAATAACATGTTCTAGAAACTTAGAGGAGTAAGATGATTCCAGGCAACAGAGAGAAGGAATCATGGAAGAAATCATTTTTGACTCAGGCTTTCTTTGAAGAATGGGTAGAGTTTTGGGGGGACTGAAATGAAGGGATACATGCATTTCATGCATGGTAAACCACATGTGTGAAGTCAGAAAAAAGGATCAGCTGTGTATTAGAAACACGATTGCCCTCAGGAAAATATTCACAGTTTGATTTATGCCACCACATTTCCCTTTGGTGGTGTTTTTTTAGGCATGAAGTCTTCAAAGGGTGTTCTAGTCATATAATGCTGTAAAACAAACCATCCCGAAACTTAGTGGCTTAACATAATAACACCATTTATTTAGCTCATGATTCTGCAAATTGGGCAGGGCCCGGTGAGGATGGCTCATCTGTCCTGACTGGGACTGGAGGAACTGCCTCCAAGATGGCACACTCACATGACTGGCTAGTGGCCAGAAGTTCAGCCAGGGTTGTCGCCTGGGGTCTGAGTTCTTCTTGTGTGCCTCTGGGGCTGCTTGGGCTTCATCCTATCCTGGCAGCAGGGTTCCAAGCCTGAGTTCCAAGAGGCCTTGCAGAAGCTGCAAAGTTTCTTATGACCTAGCCTTGGAAATGTTACTTCTGTAGTATTTGATTGTTCATGCAAATCATCAAGGCCAACCCAGATTCCCAACTCACAATGGGAAAAGTAATAAAGATATAAAGGAGTAATTCGGGTTGGTAAATTAAGGACTTACAAGCTCACATAGTAGATTCTGATACTGAAAAAGATGGGTATTTAAAAATTTATTTAATTAGGTCTACTCCATGATGAGCCTAGCATTATGAGAACTACCATGAACAGCAGTTTTATTAATTCCCTTACAATTACCATAATTTAAGGGAAGATACCCAGTATTTGGACAGAAAATATAGATTTGAATTGAGTTTCCATTACACTATCTGGGAAACTTTGAGCAAGTTATTTAACCTTTATGAGGCTCTGTTTTCATATATATATACATATATATATATGGAGGATAATATCTGCCCTATCATTGTATATCCTAGAACAGTTGGGAAGTTCAAATAGTTACTGAATGGGAAAGTGTATTTTAGATGGAAAAACAAATTACATATCCATGGCTTAGAATTCTTATCGTGAATATATATCCATGGTAATTTCTCATCCTTATAACATGGCTGTGTTCCTATGGTAGTTTATACTGCATTTTTTTTTATTTGTGTACAAAAGTGACCCAGAAGTTTTGAATTACTGTGCCCTTGGAGAGTAATTCTTGGGTAAGAATTACATACACTTGGGTATGTAATTGGGTAAGCTGCACATACACTGGGAGGACAGAACTAGGAAGGTAAGAGAGAGGGCATTGCCCCACTTTTGGAAGTCTGGACATTGGGGATGGGGTGGGGTTAGGGGATATAGAGGCACATGACCTATGTTAAAAAGGTATATTTGAAAGAGTGATGTTGGGTCAACTGGGGTTCAACTGAGTTTCTGCATCCATCTGGTTATAAATCTAGGAGCATGAGCCATGATGTGTGAAAAGGAGGGTGAATGGCTGCTAAGTGTTTGGGGTTATTTGTGCTGATCATGGCTATGCCCTACCGGGAGAGGCGAAATGATCTCAACTGGTTCTAATGGGGTCTTGTCATTAGCGAGACATGCCAGACAATTGAGAGTTTGGGAAGAGCACAAAAGATGAAGAGAGTAGGGGAAGGAATTGATTAAACCTTAGGTTTATAGCAGGAGATTCTTGGAATATATGACTTTGATGTCCCCCCAAAAGAGACTCTAAGGCAATCTGGTGCTTCTTCCATGAAGGTAAATCAAAGTGAGTGTCAGGCCAGCCATTGGGAAGGAATGGGTTTTGGTCTTTGTGGGTTGGGGCTTGTTCAAGTGTTAAATTAGCAGTAGCAAGGGAGTTATGGGTCTTCCCTTATAATCTCTCCAGGTCTTTATTTGTTTTTGTTAAAAAATTTTTCTTTTTTTGTGAAAAATAATATATATACAAAAAAGCAATAAATGTCAAAGCACATCACAATAATTAGTTGTAGAACAGATTTCAGAGTTTTGTATGGGTTACAATTACAAAATTTTAGGTTTTTACTTCTAGCTGCTCTGAGATAATAGACTAAAGGAAATATCAATATAATGAATCAGCATTCATACTCGTTTGTTAAACCCTACCCCTCTGTATAAGTCCACCACCACCTTTCATCTTTCTCCCACTCTTTAGGGGTATTTGGGCTATGTGCATTCTAACTTTTTCATGTTGGAATGGGTATGTGCATTCATGTGGGATGGGAATAGAACAAGTTGATGTTCTAGAGACGTTGGCCTCTCTGCATTTCAGGACTTATTGGTCCAGGGACCTATCTGAAGATTGTAGGTTTATGGAAAGTTATCCTAGCACATGGAAACTTTGTAGAATCTTATATAATACCCTAAGTGTTCTTTAGGATTGGCTGGAATAATTTTGGTTGGGGGTTGGCAAGTTATGGTGGCTGAAGCTAACTGAGAGTGTCCTCCAGAGAAGCATTTCAACTCCGTTTGAACTCAGACAGGCACTGATGCCTCATTTATTACACTTCTTTCCCCACTTTTGGTCAAGATGGCATTGTTGACCCCATGGTGCCAGGAGCAGACTCACCCCTGGGAGTCATCTCCCATGCCACCAGGAAGACTTTCACCCTTGGATGTCGTGTCCCAC
>PVIY010054637.1:0-14133 GCA_004026745.1 Myrmecophaga tridactyla
TGGAGGGGGTGCCCTCCACACCGCGCGAACGGCCCCGGGGCGGGCCAAGGGGCCCCACGGCCGCCCGGGACCGGGTACCCAGCCCAGTATCCTTCGCCCCCGGCCCGGGAAATGGGCCCGCGACACGAGGAAGACGCTGGAGGTCGTAATACACCCGGCCCGGCCGGCGCCCGCGCACTCCATTCACCCCGCCGGGGCAGGCTCCTCCTTTACCTTCAGCGCCCCAGCTCGTCCTTGCCGCAGCAGAAGAGGGGCGGCCATGGCTCTGTCACCCACCAGCCGCCGGCTGAGGCCCAGGCAGTTGCGCAGGTCGCAGTGGACTGTGAGGCGTCTACGCGCGCACCACCGCCCGAAGGGCCCGCCCCTTGGGCTGAGTCCCCCAATCACAGGAAGGGCCGAAAGCGAGGAGGAATGGAGGACACAGGGGAGAGCAAAATCGGCGCCTGCGCGCGCTCCACCGGCCTAGAGGTCCTGCTCCTTGGGCCAAATTAGCCAATCACAGGCAAAGACGGTAGATGGGCGGGGCAGCATGCGCGCGCAGTCCCAGCCGCTTCCGGTATGCCCTGGTGCGCCCCGAGGCCCTGCCTCCTGGCCGAGGCCGCCAATCACGGGCTGGGACGAGATGGGGTCCGCCCCGGGGAGGGCGCGGGCGCTGAGAGGGGCGCGCGTCTGAGGGTGCCCTACGAGGCCTCCGTTTCGTCAGCGCGTGCGCAAGGCTCCCGGGAGTTGTCCGCCTCGCTGTCCTCGTCCTCTCGGCCGTAAATTGAGCTCCGCCCCGGGGGCGCCGCCTCCTGGCTCTCCCGCCTCGGCCTTTCCGGTCAAGCCACTGGCCTCTGTGGGTCCTAACGGGCCGCTCCTCGCACCAGCCTCGCTCGCGGCCGCAGCGTCGGCTCAGACCCTCGCTGTCCGCGGCCCCCCCTCCGCAGGACGGCCTCCTGCAGGCCCTTGGCCGCCCCCTGAGGCGACGGTCCCGCCGATTCCGAGTTAGGTCGGAGGCGTCGCCCCGGAGCCGGGGCTCTCGTGGCGGGGAGAGTGCTTGTGGGGTGACGGGCGTCGGAGGCCCCTCCACGCGCGCTTTGAGTGGGCCGTGGGGGCATGCCCGGCTGGACCGGCAGAAACGGGCCCCACCCAGACCCTCACCAGAGGGGAGTCTGGATCACTTGCGTCCAGCGGGAGCCGCCCCGTCCACCCTGGAAGGCAAACGCCGCCGCTGGCAGTTCTCTGCTTCCCAGAGAAATAGTGAGAAGAGGCCCTTGTCCGGCAAGGGTGAGGGAAGAGCCGTGCTGGCCGCAGGATGAGACTTTCCTCACCTGCAGAGTTACCTGCTTGCTATTGCGGGCCGTTATTTACGGGGGATGAAAGTAGCTGCGGGGGACGAGCCCGGCTGCCGCCTGGGGCCCTGCTCGGGACCCGAGGACCCCTCGCGGGATCCGGACCTGCCCCGCAGCGGCGTGGGGTGGGCAGGGGCCGTGTGGCCCAGGGGAGCCTGAGAAGGAAGGGCTTGGGGACCGCGGCTCGGGCAGCTCGCCGGCCTTCGAAGAAGGAGCATGATGTGGGCTGTAAAGGTGGCTGCAGCGACGGCTAAGCCGAGGCTTTCGGAGCAGAGGGAGCAGAGCTGCTGAGGCGCTAACGCGGTCCGCGGAGAGGTTAACGCGGGCCTAAACGGAGAGAAAAAACGGAGCCAGTGCAAGGGGTCTTTATAAAGGACTGCGGAAAGGCCAAAGGAGACCAGAGAAAGGACTCGGGCATCACAGGGACTTGTGGAGAGGAGGCAGTTTCCAATCAGCTGGAAAGATTTCGCTGACAACAGGGCGTGTTCCTCCCATGGTTAAGTCTCTGCCTGGAACTGTGACCCAACGTTTTTTGACACAAACTCAAACACTTATGTTTGTCTATATTCCTTTCTTTATTAAGCACATAATTTTTTTTTCTTATTAAGCGCATAAAATTCTAACAAAACCTTATGTCTCCTAAGAGTAAATTAAAACTTCTTTAAAAATAACTGGTGCTGTGTTAAAATAACAGTGGTATGGAGAATCACTTAGACTATACCTTGGACGTTTTAATTTTGTCTAACACATATATACTTTATAACCCCCAAAGAAAATGGTAAATTAACCAGTGTATTACTGCATTATCCTATCTAAATAAATAAAATTTAATTGTCTTTTTTTAACTTTTGCTATTGTATAACAAATATACAAATCAAAGAAAAAAGCAATAGTTTTCAAAGCACTCCTCAGCAAGTAGTTACAGGACAGATCCCAGCGTTTGTCATGGGCTACCACATGATCCTCTCATATTTTTCTTTCTAGCTGCTCCAGAATAGAGGAGGCTAGAGGGCTTAAATACTTCTATCATCACAATCGACTTTTTTTCCTTCTTTTTTTGTGTGAAAAATAGCATATACAAAAAAGTGATAAATTTCAAAGTACAGCACCACAATGAGTTGTAGAACATATTTCAGACTTTAACATGGGTTACAATTTCACAATTTTAGGTTTTACTTCTAGCTGCTCTAAAATACTGGAGACTAAAAGATATCAATCTAATGATTAAGCAATCGTATTCATTTGTTAAATCCTATCATCTCTGTATAACTCCATCATCACCTTTGATCTTTCCATACTGCTCTTTAGGGTTGTTTGGGCTATGGCAATTCTAAATTTTTGATATTGGAAGGGTTTTTCACTAATATGGGGTAGGGATTTGGAACTATCTGATGTTCTGGAGAGGCTGAGCTAGGTTTCAGAACTTATCTAGACCAGCGACCCATCTGGAGATTGTAGGTTTCTGGAAAGTTATGGTAGTGCATGGAACCCTTGTGGAATCTTATATATTGCCCTAGGTGTTAGGATTGGCTGGAATGGTCCTGGTTGGGGGTGGGCAGGTTATGATAGGTAGCAAGGTCTACCTGAAGCTTGCCTAAGAGCAACCTTCAGAGTAGCCTCTCGACTCTACTTGAATTGTCTCTGCCACTGATACTTTATTAATTACACTTCTTTTCCCCCTTTTGGTCAGGATGGAATTGTTGATCCCATGGTATCAGGTCTGGATTCATCCCTGGGAGTCCTCTCCCACGTCGCCAGGGAGACTTTCACCACTGGAAGTCATGTCCCACGTAGGGGGGAGGGCAATTACTTCACTTGCAGAGTTGGGCTTAGCAAGACTGAGACCACATCTGAGCAACAAAAGAGATCCTCCAGAAGTAACTCTTAGGCATACCTATAGGTAGTCTAAACTTCTCCACTACCTACATAATCTACACGAGTAAGCCTCATGGTCGAGGGCATGGCCTATTGATTTGGGTGTCCTTAAAGTTTGACACAGTATCAGGGGATTCCCTGATGGTAAGGTTTAATAATTCCATATTTTTTCTCCCTTCCCTCAGGGGCTTTGCCAATAGTTTTTGATTATCTGCTTCATATACCTTAGGATGTTTCCAGGCATTATAATAATCTATACAGGATTAAAGGACCTCTTTCTTCTATGCTCCCAGTGTTTCAGTTGATCAAATGAGCTATACAGATAGGTTGAATTAGATTATGTGCTACAGAAAATTTCAGTTCCAGATCAAATAAACCTTTCTTCCATTGGTCTCAAAGAGTATGTGTGGTTCTAAAATATAGACACTGTCTTCCTTACCCCTATGTTCTGAATTACTTTAACCCCAACCTGTTCAGCTTTGTTCTTATTTTTAAATATCAGGTTATATATATAAAACAGCCTCTCAAAATCCAGAAATATTAATCACCACTCTGGACTTAATGTGTCTGCTCTAAAAGCTGACAATCTAGGTCCCAGTTTTCTTATAAGCATTTTTCTTAAGGTTACCATGCCATTCTTGTTCTTTTGTTTCTGGCTTATTTTGTCCCACCAAATGTCCCACATGTTCATTTACATCATTGCATACCTCACAACTTCGTTCTTTTTTGTGGCATCACAAACTTCATTCATAAGTATACACCCTCGTTCTCCAATATACTTCTCTGTCAGTGCATCCTTCAGCCACCTGCACTCATTGGGCATCATGTAGAGGGCCCAAAGTCCACAGTCCATCACCATTCTCAATTTTAGATCATTTCATTGTTCCCAGGAGAAGGAAAACCAATAAACACACCCTCGCCAAATAGGAAATCTAAACTTCTTCTTAACTCTTGTCTCTCCCGCCATTATTTACCTCTGCTGTTGCTGTGGTAGTGCTGATGGTTTCCTTTTAAACATAGCTCATAGTATGCACTAGCAG
Organism: Myrmecophaga tridactyla; assembly: GCA_004026745.1. Taxonomy (NCBI): domain Eukaryota; kingdom Metazoa; phylum Chordata; class Mammalia; order Pilosa; family Myrmecophagidae; genus Myrmecophaga; species Myrmecophaga tridactyla. Next base: position 4,247 of record PVIY010054637.1, read on the forward strand.
TTTTTCCCCTGTACCATGGACTTAAACACTTTTTATACAAGAATCATATCTTTGAAGTAGTTTTTACAAGAACTCATTCATATTCCTAGTGTGAATCAGTGGGACACGTAGGTCTTTCAATCTTGTTCATCTTCAACATGGTAATATTACTTCTAGACTCACTAGAGGAAGTACCTTCACTCCTATCTATTCCCTTACATTGGAGTTCAACCGCATTAGCTAACGGTTCACCCATCTCTAGTTTCTATGTATCTCTAAGTTCCCGGTATTCTGTATTATAAGCCTCTGGTTACACGTTTATGCTAGTCATAAAAGTGGGATCATACAGTATCTATACTTTTATGTCTGGCTAATTTCACTCAGCATTATGTCCTCAAGGCTCATCCATCTTGTCATGTGCTTCAGGATGTCATTTTGTCTTACTGCTGCATAATATTCCATCTTATGTATAAACCACATTTTGGTGACCCACTTGTCTGTTGATGGGCGTTTGCTTTGTTTCCATCTTTTGACGATTGTGAATAATGCTGCTGTTCTAGTTTGCTAGCTGCTGGAATGCAATATATCAGGAAGAGAATGGCTTTTAAAAGGAGGAATTTAATAAGTTGTTAATTTACAGTTCTAAGGCCGAGAAAATGTCCCAATTAAAACAAGTCTATAGAAATGTCCAATCTAAGGCATCCAGGGAAAGATACCTTGGTTCAAAAAGGCTGATGAAGTTCACGGTTTCTCTCTCAAGTGGAAGGGCACATGGTGAAGCTGGCATCATCGGCTAGCTTCTTCTCCTGGCTTCCTGTTACATGAATCTCCCTGGGAGGCATTTTCCTTCTTCATCTCCAAAGGTTGCTGGCTGGTGGACTCTGCTTCTCATGGCTATGTCGTTCTGCTCTGCTCTCTCTGAATCTCTTTCATTCTCCAAAATGTTTCCTCTTTTATAGGACTTCAGAAATTTATCAAGACCCATCCAAATAGGTGGTGACATGTCGTCACCTAATACAGTTTAACAACGACTCTCGATTAAATCACATCTCCAGGGAGATGATCTAATTACAGTTTCAAACATACAACATTGAATAGGGATTAGAAGAAACGGCTGCCTTTAAAAATGGGATTAGGATTAAAACATGGCTTTTCTAGAGGACATACGTCATTTCAAACCAGCACAGCTGCTATGAACATAGGTGTGTGAATGTCTGTTTGTGTCCTTGCTTTCAGCTCTTCTGGGTATATACCAAGTAGTGCTATTGCTGGATCATAGGACAACTCAATATTTAGTTTCCTAAGGAACTGCCAAGCAGTCTTCCATTGTGGTTGCTCCATTGTACATTCCCACCAGCAGTGCATAAGTGTCCCAGTTTCTCCACATCCTCTCCAACATATAGTTTCCTGATTAATAGCGGCCATTCTTATAGGTGTGAGGTGCTATCTCACTGTAATCTCGATCTGCATTTCCCTTACAGTCAGTGAAAATGAGCATCTCTTCATGTGCTTTTGAACCATCTGTATTTGCTCTTCAGAAAAATGCCTATTCATATCTTTAGCCCATTTTATGATTGGGTTTTTGTTCTTTTGCTATTGAGTTGTATGGTTCCTTTGTATATACAGGAAATCAAACTTTTGTCTGATATGTGATTTCCAAATATTTTCTCCCATTGAGTTGGTTGCCTCTTCACCTTTTTGACAAAGTTTTTTGAGGTGCAGAAGCATTTGATTTTGAGGAGTTCCCATTTATCTATTATTTCTTTTGTTGCTTGTGCCTTGGGTGTACAGTTTAGGGAGCTATCTCCTATTACTAGCTCTTGAAGATGTTTCCCTACATTTTCTTCTAGAAGCTTTATGGTGCTAGTTCTTATAATTAGTGTTTGATCCACTTTGAGTTAGTTTTTGTGTAAGGTGAAAGATAGGGGTCCTCTTTCATTCTCTTGGCTATTGATATCCAGTTCTTCCATGCCCAATTATTGAAAAGAATATTTTGTCCCAGTTCAGAGGATTTGGGGGCCTTGTCAAAAAATCAGTTGACCATAGATTTAGTGGTCCATTTCTGCACTCTTGATTAGACTCCATTGGTCAATGCATCTGTTCTTTGTGCCAGCACCATGCTGTTTTGATGCTGTGGCTTTATGATAGGTTTTAAAATCAGGAGTGTTTATCCGACTTCGTTCTTCTCTTTTAGGATGCTTTTAACTATTCAGGGTCTCTTTCCCTTCCAGATGAATTTAGTCGTTAGCTTTTCCAAATCTTCAAAGTACATTGTTGGAATTTTGATTGGTACTGTGTTGAATCTGTAGATCAATTTGAGGAGAATTGACAACTTAACTGTGTTTAGCTTTCCTATCCATGAGCAGGGAATATCTTTCCAACTTTTTAGATCTCCTTTGATTTCTTTTAGCAATGTTATGTAGTTTTCTGTGTACAAGTCCATTACATCCCTAGTTAAGTTCATTCCTAAGTATTTGATTCTTTTAGTTGCTATTTTGAATGGCCTTTTTTCCTTAACTGACTCCTCAGCTACATCAGTGCTTGTGCATAGAAATGTTACTGATTTTTGCACATTAATTTTATATCCTGCCACCGTGCTGAATTTGTTTATTAGCTCAAGTAACTTTGCTGTAGATTTCTTGGGATCTTCCAAGTATAGCATCATATCATCTGCAAATAATGAGAGTTTTACTTTTTCCTTTCCAATTTCAATGCCTTTTATTTCTTTGTCCTGTCTGCTTGCTCTAGCTAGAACTTCTAGCACAATGTTGAATAATAGTGGTGACAGTGGGCATCCTTGTCTTGTACTTGATCTTAGGGGGAAAGCTTTCAGTCTCTCTTCATTGAATACAATGCTGGCTATTAGTTTTTCACATATTCCCTTTATTATATTGAGATAGTTAACTTAGATTCCTATCTTTTGGAGTGTTTTTATCAGGAAAGAATGATGAAATTTGTTGAATGCTTTTTCAGCATCAATCGAGATGATCATGTGATTTTTCCCTCTCAACTTGTTAATGTGCTGTATTACATTAATTGATTTTCTTGTGTTGAACCATCCTTGCATTCCTGGTATAAACCCCACTTGGTCATGGTGTATAATTCTTTTAATGTCCTGTTGGGTTTGATTTGCTAATATTTTATTGAGAATTTTTGCATCTATGTTCATTAGGGAGATTGGCCTGTAGTTTTCCTTTCTTATGGTATCTTTACCCAGTTTTGGTATTAAAATGATATTAGCTTCATAAAATGAGTTATGTAGAGTTCCTTTTTCCTCAATTTTTTTTGGAAAAGTTTGAGCAGGATTGATGTTAGTTCTTTCTGGAATGTTTGATAAAATTCCCCTGTGAAGCCTTCTGGCCCTGGGCTTTTTTTTTGTAGGAAGATTTTCAATGACTGATTGAATCTCTTTACTTGTGATTGGTTTGATGAGCGCTCCTATTTCTTCCTGAGGCAGTGTAGCTTGTTTGTGTATCTCCTGGAATTTTTCCATTTCATCTAAGTTGTCTAGTTTGTTGGCGTATAATTGTTCATAGTATCCTCTTATGATTTGTTTTATTTTTCAGGGTCTGTGGTAACATCCCCCTTCTCACTTCTGATTTTGTTTATTTGCATTCTCTCTCCTTTTTTTCTTTGTCAGTCTTGCTGACAAATCTATTGATTTGCTTTGGGGTTAGTTAGCTGTACTTTCTCAAGTTCCTCCAGGTTTCCTGTTAAGTCCTCGATTTTTTCTCTTTCTTGTTTTTTTTTCTTTCTTTCTTTCTTGTTTTTTAATATAGGCATTTAGGGCAATAAATTTCCCTCTTAGCACAGCTTTTCCCACATTCCATAAGTTCTGATAAGTTGTATTCTCATTTCCATTCATCTCCAGATAGCTACTGATTTCTCTAGCAATTTCTTCTTTGACCCACTGGTTGTTTAAGAGTGTGTTATTTAATCTCCATATATTTGTGAATGTCCTCATTCTTTGGTGGTTATTGAGATCCATCTTCATCCCATTGTGATCAGAGAACGTTCTTTGAATAATTTCAATATTTTTATAATTATAAAGACCTGTTTTCTGCCCCAGCATATGATCTGTCCTGGAGAATGCTCCATGAGCACTACAGAAGAATATATAACCTTGTGCTTTGGGGTGCAATGACTATATATGTCCGTTAGGTCTAATTCATTTATCAAGTTATTTAACTTTATTTAATTGTCTTTTAAATTAAAAATTTTGAAAGCTTTAAATAAATCTGTGACTTTCCTTACTAAATTTTTTTTTAGATAAAAGAGAATAAAAACTGGTAGTTCAGAAGTAAATTTAAAAGGCCTTTTTTTGGCAAGACAAAATAAGGAAGGACCAGAAAACTTCATGTAAATGGGATGTACCTAAAACTTTTAAAAACACACCTAATGACTTTAATCTCTGGCAGTATTGGCTAACACATATAATGAAAATCCCTGGGCTACAAAGCATTCTGGATGGTATATTATTATAAGCAATAATTTCAAATGATCTTACAATAAAAGCAAGCGAAACCCCCTGGGGTCACAAAAAGAAAATATGCAAGAAATCAGAATAAGTCCTGGCTACCCTCAAAAGCATTTGTTGGCCACTAAGTCAAATCCTTAGTGGGCAGAACTTAGAAGAATTGGAAACAAGACCTTGGATCTGTAAAACTTGGAAGTTGAGCTGGAATCTATGGCAAAAAGCTGCCACCCTTCCTTGATTGTGTGAATCTGGACAAAGCTACCTACTAGCTAAGAAAAGCCACAAGAAGTATGTACATCTCAGCCTCAACTTTGAATGGGTAAACAATGCCTCGAGGCCTACAGTCACTTTAATTTGGGGTTCACAAAATGACTACTTTCTGTGGTCTGGAACATTCCAAACTATTGAAAAAATTATCACACTAAGTCAAGAAAGGCAGCACCTGTAAGTGCCTGATGGACACAAAACCCAAATCCACTCAAGGAATTTACTCTCAACCCAGACCTTGAGAATTCGCAAAGAGCCCCAAATATACAACCTTCAAGTGTAACATGAGACAGCACATAAGGACAGAGGTAACCACAAGCAAGATTCAGCAGAAACATAGGAACCAGAACTGGAGCTTTTGAAATTGCCAGATACAGACTATAAAATAAGTATGTGTAAAGTGATTAAAGAAATAGGATGTGAGGGCGATCCTACACTGACACCTGTCACCCCCCATTGATTGACACGGTTGATACGGCTGATCTGACTGGCTAGGTGAGTGTTCCCTTCCTTACCACTCCATGAGCGTCCAACCTAAGGCTGCACACTCAATTGAAGAGGACAACCTTTCCCACTAGCAAAGGACCGTTCTTCAGTCAAGGGTATACTTCCCTGCTAGAACCTCCAAATAAGTTCTCAAGACATAGGAAAAGTGGGAATGAAGATCAAGAAACTCAAGGGACTATTGAGAAAAAAAAACCCACAAAGATTTGGAAAAGAACCAAAGACATATTCTAGAACTGACAAATATAGTCATTGAAACTTAAGAGCTCTAGTATAATTAAAGAGTAAATAAGATGCAACCAAAGACAGGTTTAGCACCTGGATGATATATTGGTATGAAATTACCTAGACTGAAGCACATAGAGACAAAGTTGCAACTTTATTCAATATATTATAAGCCTTTACTCTACTTATGTGTTGTGACACTCATATTGTCCAAGATCTGGCCAGTGAGGTCCCCTTCAAACAGACTCAAAGACTTACAAATAGCCATATTAAATTAAACTCAAGGATGTAAAGGAAATTTCGCTTGTAATGAATGAACAGATAGGAAGTTTCAGTACAGAGATAGAAACTATAAAAAAGAACCAAATGAAAATTATAAAATTGAAAAATACCATATCTACTATTAAAAAATCACAGAGTGGACTTTACAGAAGACTGGAGATGACAGAAGAGTGAGTTAACTTGAAGATACAACCACTAGAAATTATTCAATATGAAGAACACAGTGGAAGAGGATTGAAGGGAAAAAAGAACAGAACTTCAGGACCCTACAGGACAATATCAAGAGTTCTGATGCATATGTATTTGAAATCTCAGAAGGAGAAGGGAAAGATAATATGACAGACAAAATATTTGAAGAAATAATGCACCCCATTCTCCAAATTTGGTGAAAGACAAATTTGAGGTTCTAGATAACACAGTAAAACAAGAAAAAAATGTGAAACAGCAAAAACAATCGTTGGTTAGAAAGGAAGAAACAAAACTGTTACCATTTATCAGTGATGTGATTATAATTGTATCCCTTGAGAATGCGTTTGCTTTCAGGTAACAGAAAACATGATTTACAGAGGCTTTAAAAGGGAATTTATTCCATGTAATGAGAACTCCAAGAGTCTCCAAGAGTGATGCCATTGATTTAGACTTTGAATCTTTCTGTTCTCCTATCGTTAGCATATGGGTCTTCGTCTTCATGCCAGCCCCTTAGGGTGTATGGTGGTTGCTGTAGCTTCACATTTGTATTCCAGGCAGGCAAAAGGAGTAGAAAAAGGGTCATGACCACTGGGCCTGTGACGTGTTACAAGGAAAACAAAACCTCTCATTGGCCAGAGCTGTGCTTTATGGCCATTCCTGGCTGCAAAAGAGCTAGGGAGAAGAGGTTTTAGATAGGGTTCGGGTGAATGCATCAGAAGTGCTCTAACTAGGAGACCAGAAGCTATGTTAAGGATTTACAAAAGAGGTATTTAATGCTGGGACTTAATTACACAGGTGATGGAGGAGCTGAGAAGCTAAAGGAAGACAGTGGGGTAATATGGAGATTCACAACAGAAGGAAACTGCTATTACCCTTGGGATGCAGATACAGAGGAAAGAGGAGATGCTACAAAGCCCACAGATGGGTCACTCCTTAGGAGCTGGGACCCCTATGGGCCAGTCCAGCGGAACCTGTGGTGGAAACACATGTTGCCAGAGGAGAAGTTCCCATTTCTTTCCCTACCCCTTCCGTGTGCCAAGCCCCAACCACAACCTCCCAAGAACCAAATCCAGCAGGGAAGCCTGGGAAACCCAGGAGCAGAGCAGAGGAGGGGCCAGGAAAGTATCTGAGGGCACACAGCCCCAGCATCAGCACGGCGGGCAAACTGACAGTGTCTGCTAGCAAAGTCAAGAGAGTAGATAGAAAAACTATTAACATTAATTAGGGAATTCAGCAAAGTTCAACACAATTTACAAAAACAAATTGTACTTCCACACACCAGTAACAAACAGAAAATATAATTTTGGATCCCATTTATACTAGCAGAAAACTGCCCCTATATTTTTGCTAAAAATAGATTTTAAAAATTTGTGCATGCCCTTTATGGATAAAATGATAACAGTTTATTGTAAGACATGGAAGATATTAAGAGGAAAAGTGCTCCTAGATATTATAAACTTTTATTTTCTTCAAAATAATAAAATCCATTTAATTAAATTCTAAGCAATATCCCAGCAGAGTTTTTTGGGGAATATTGACTGCCTAATTCTAACATTTTTATGGAAGGAAAAAGGGCTTGGATAGCCAAGGCAGTATGGAAAAAGAAGGAGGAGGAGAAAGAGGAGGAGGAGGAAAAGGCATGAAGGCCACAGTAGACACTAAACCTTAACATGCTGCTGTAGGGATTAAGGTGGTGCAGAGGTTGCTCAGGGATATGTGTTTGACAACAGAACACAAGAGAGTCCAGGAAGAAACCTACACCCATATGGAAACTTAACATGCAGCAGAGGTTTCCTTGTGGACCATGTGTGAAAGGATGAGCCATTCCATAACCTGAGCTGATTACCACCTGCATGGAAAAAAATAAAATTGGATTTCTTTCATATACCTTACATAAAAACCAATTCCAGTAATAGGTCTATAACAGAACAATCCATCATGAACATAAAGTAGAGGAGAATTTCTCAAACTAGACTAAAACAGTCTAAGTTATAATGAAAAAGATTGATCTATTATTAAAATTAAAATTTCTGTTTATCAAAAGGTACTCTAAAAAGTAAAAATATAAGCCACAAACAGAGAGAAATTAACCCACAAAGAATTAGTATTCAGAATATATCGAGTTTCCTATTAATTAATAAGAGAGACCAGCCACCCAATAGAAAAATTATCAAAAGTTAAGAGTAGGCAATGAACAGATAATGAAATAGATCTTCACCGTCATTGGTAATTTTTAAAAGTGCAAATTAAAATCACGAGATTCAATTTCAGAGCCATCAAATTGGTAAAAATAAAGATATTTGACTATTAAATATCATTACAGATATGGAACAATAGGCTCTCTTATACTTCGTTGTTGGCAGTATAAATCTGTAAAACCATTAAAATAATCTTGGCAATATCTGGTAAAGCTGAAGATGGTTATTTATATATCCATAGTAAATATACTAAGGAAATTTTTATATACGTAGTAAATACACCGTGATGCAGAAATTCCACTCCTGGGATTCACCTCACACATATGGTTTGCACATACTTGTCCAAAAGGCATAGGCAAAATTATTTACAGGTATATTGTTTGAAATAGTGCAGAATTAGAAACATTCTAAATGTCACGAGAAAAAGAGCAAATACAAAATTGTGTTATTTTTATAAGCAGAATACAATAGAGCAGTGAAATGATTGAACTATAGCTGTATGCATCAACAGGAAAGGATCTTACAAACTAAACTAAAAAAAAGTTCACAAAAAGAATACATATAGTATGATACCAATTTACATGCACTTTAAAATTTAAATATGTTTCACAATATATACAAATGATAGCAAAGAGTGAAGAAATATGTGAAAATGATAAACACCCAATTCGAACTCAGGAGATTGGCTGCCCCAGAAAGGGGTACCACAGTGAAGGGGGTCCTGGGCCTTACTTCTATTGGTAGTATTTATTTCTTAAGATGTGTGATGGGATTGGCGGGCCAAGATGGCAGCTTAGCCAGGTGTGCATTTTAGTTCGTCCTCCAGAACAACTACTAAATAACCAGAAACAGTACAGAACAGCTCCCAGAGCCACGACAGTGACCGGACACATAGCGTACCCCAGTCTGGACCAGCTGGACCGGCTGCAAGCCCCCCCAGAACTGTGAGTTCCCCAAGCCGCAGAGGTCGGCGACTGGCGCCCCTCCCCCACGGGCGGCTTCCCAGAGGGAAAGGAAAGACACTCTAACAGTAGCAGGGACTGAGTCCAACCAAACACCAATTGTGGCAGTAATTAACAAATTCTGACTACTAAAAATAGGCTGCCAATCAGGCGAACCTGGTCAAGGCGGAGGTCGCTTATTGGGCTAACCGAAAAAGAGGAAAGGGGACAAAACGGAGGTTTTTGTGGCTGTCTCTATGGAGGCTTGGCTGCCTCTGGATTCAGCAGCGGGACTACTCAGGCTGCAACTGCCCCAGGCATAGGCAGAAACAGACTGCTTTCAGGGCTGTCTCCCACCTGTGCCTTCCCCAGAGGAGGGGTGAAGCCCAACTCAGGTGGAATCCCTCTCTCAAGGAATTCAGAACCCAGGGCTTGGCAATTTGAAGCCAGCCTACAACCTCTCCTCTGTCTCCACCACGCCCCCAGCAGGGAGAGCCTTCCAAACTTAAAGATGCCACAATATCTTTTGCTGGTGGGACCCGCAGGCAAACAAGCGCCACATACTGGGCAGGATAAGAAAAACAGAGCCAGGAAAGTCTTTTAACCTGCTGGGTCTCACCCTCAGGGAAAACTGACGCAGGTGACTCCTTCCCCCTGGTAGGAGGCCAGCTTAGTCCGGGAAAATCCGGCTGGTGCCAGTAATACCTATGTAGACCCTCCTAAGGGTGGGGAGGGAAAAGGCATCTTACAAGCAGGGCAAGAAACAAGAAAACAAGAACTGAAAAATTATCCTCCATTAAACAAAACCTAAGCTAGAGGTCCAGA
>PVIY010054638.1:0-14129 GCA_004026745.1 Myrmecophaga tridactyla
CTTCTCCAGTATTTGAAGAGGGATGTTTATTCTATTCTCCTCAAACTCAGAGCCCAGCTCCCAAAGGATCATTTCTTCATCGGGTTTGAAGTCAGATGTCAGTGAATCAAGTGGGGAAGAGCCCACAGAGAAATTTTTCATTAAGAAACCTGGCAACATTTTGTAACCCCTTTTCTGTGAGGATTCGGCTCAGAACGCCCTGTTCCGCCCACACTGACAGGGCTCAGAGTGATGAAGTGGAAAAGACATTTCCAAAGCGTTGGCTGCATCTGCTCCCATCTCTAAGCAACCCCCGGCCCGGACTGTGGGGTGGCGCCCAAAGACGCCCCTCGGCCGCTGGCTGGTGTTTGCACTCCAGCCAATGAAGCGAACTAAAGTGCTGTGCAAATGCACGGCACTGAGCAAACAGACCCAGTGTGCTGTCCAGATGTCAGGGGAGGGGCCGCGGCAGGAGCCCTCTGCCCGCGTGGAGGGAGCTGCCCCGCACCCCGTCTTGACATGCCACCTGCCGTGGCCAGGCCCTCTGAGGGTCGCCCATGGGCGTGGCCCTCACGAGCTCTGTGGGGAGGCCGACTGGGTGCCTCGTCCCCGCCTGTGAGGAAGTGGCATTTTGCCAACTCAAGGCGGCTCTCCACCAATGCGGGTACCGTGCCCGGCCCTAGGTCTATTTAGGCCACAGCCCATGAAGCGTAAAACCTCTTATAACTCAGGATGTCCCCCAATTAAGGTTTCCCTGGCAAGGTGTTTCCCCAGATTCCGAGCTTATGAAGCAATTGTCCCGCAGCCCCAAAGCAGCTGTAGATTTGATTTAGGAAGCTCCTAAAGGCAACCCTGAAGACTGCTTTGTCTCTACAATTAGAACATGGGTGGGAGACAAACAGAAAGTGCCATTGTGCGGCTAACTCAGCGTCTCTGGAAGTTGATCCTGATGGTTCTGCTTTTTAAAGGCCTGAGTGAGTTTCATGTCTGCTCAGCAGAAGCCTCGGCCAGCCCAAGAACGTTGCCCAACAGCCCCAGCCCTGTCCTCCCTGACGGCCTTTCATTCCGCTTTCAGGGTCTGCCCCAGAAAGGAACCTCCCTTTGACCATCCTCTGAGGCCTGGCCAGGGAGGTCTCTCCTGGCCACAGGGTGGCGGGAAGGGGTGACACGATGCCTTAAAAGGTGCCTGGAGAGCTGGCCTGTGAAACTGGAGGGGCGCCCAGGAGGATGTGGGAGGAATGGGGTCGGCATGAGACTCTCCCTTCAGACAGGGAAGAGCAACTGAGCCCCTAGACCAGGGTCAGCAAACGTTTTCCGTAAAGGACCAGAGAGTAAGTACTGCAGGCTTCCCAGCCCTAACTCCGCCCGTGAAGTGTGAAAGCAACCCCAGTCCACGAGTGGGCACGGCCACGGCCCCACAAAACCTTATTTCGGAAGACAGGCACTGGGCTGGGTTTGTGGTCCCTTGTTCTAGACCCAAGGATAGGGAACTTCAAGGCCACGTCACCAGGACATGTCATCAGCCTCCCTTCAGCAGAGCCCTGGTAACTCAAGGCTTTTAATGATGATTGGAAGATTTTCTCACCTGGTCACTGCCCAGCTGGTGCAAGGAGCAAACGGGGCACTCCTGCTGCGATGGGTCTTAGCCTCTCCCGAGAAAAGCACATCCAGAAACTACCCAGAAAAAGCACACGCACGCACAATTTGTGTGCATCATTTCAAGGTGGTCCTCAGCCCTCCGAAGCTGGACCCCCTAGACTGAGGCTTAAAAACGCCAGTGCAAACTCCCCCGCTCTCATGGAAAAAAAAAAGAGCTGATATATATATATATATATTTTTTTTGCATGGGCAGGCACCAGGAAGCGAACCCGAAGAGCTGATTTCTTTGTATATGAAAAAGCTCTTATAAATCACTGAAAAACAGATAAACAACCCTACAGAAGAATGGACAAATGGCACAAAGAAGCCATTCACAGAAAAAAAATAAATAATGGCCCATATGGAGGTGACGAGATGTTCCAGCTCACTAACAGTTAAAGAAATATAAAAAAATCATGGTGTGTCTTTTTTCATCAGGCTGACGAATGTTGAAAAAGATTGATGGTATCATATTAGAGGGAGCATGGACCAAAAGGCACTCTCATACCTGCCAGTAGGACTGAGTCAATATGCAACCTTTTCTGAAAGGCAATTTGACAGTATGTATTAAAATTTTAAGAGTGCTGGTCCTGTAGCCCAGCAAATCTACTGCCAGGAACTTAGTTTATAGAAATATACGGATAGGGATATTCATTTCAGTAGCATTCATAAATCGGAAAAACTGGAAACCAATCCAAATGTCCATCAGCCATAAAGTGGTTAAATAAATTAGGGTACACCATACAAGAAATGCTTAAAAAGTTGAAAAAGTGTCAGACTTTGAGTAGAGATATAAATGAACCTGATGTGGATAGGACTAAGGTATTTCAGAACACAGGGTAAAGGATGATATTGTCCATATTTTAAAACTTCAACTTCTGTGTGAGACTAAAGGGAGAGATGTTTATTTGGTGCAAAATTTATATTTTGGGTAGTGCATTTCCTAATTTAACTTGTATGGTCGATTTAGCTGAACACCATAAATACATGATGTGAGATTTTGCTGGCTTGTCCAGGTTAGTGTGATGCCCTGATATATCCCAGAGTAATTTGGGCGATGAATAAAGATGTATTTGCAAAGTACTGGGGAGAAAGGAAGAAATTTTCAACTTCCGCATTTGGAGAATTTCTGATATTCTTGCAAACAGTGGGGACAACTAAATCAATAGGTGGAGCCCTTATCCTATAGTTCACCCCTATGAAACTTATTCCTGCAAAGGATAGGCTAAGCCTATGTAAAATTAGGCCTAAGAATCACCCCTCAGAGAACCTCTTTGGTTGCTCAGATGTGGCCTCTCTCTCTAAGCCGACTCGGCAGGTGAACTCACTGCCCTCCCTCCTACGTGGGACATGACTTCCAGGGGTGTAAATCTCCTTGGCAATATGGGACAAAAATCCCAGGATAAGATGGGACCTGGTATCAAAGGATTGAGAAAGCCTTTTCGACAAAAGGGGGAAGAGAGAAATGAGACAAAATAAAGTTTCAGTGGTTGAGAGATTTCAAACAGAGCCGAGAGGTTATCCTGGAGGTTATTCTTATGCATTATATAGATATCCCTTTTTAGTTTATGGTGGATTGGAGTGGGTGGAGGGAAGTACTTGAAACTGTTGCTGTGTTCCAGTAGCCTTGATTCCTGAAGATGACTGTATAAAGATATAACTTTTACAAGTAACTGTGTGATTGTGAAAACCTTGTGTCTGAGGCTCCTTTTAACTACGGTATGGACAGATGAGTAAAAAAATATGGATAAATAAATATATAATAGGGGAGACAAAGATGGATAGATGGAAATACTAGTAGTCAATGAGAGGGAGAAGTGAGGGGTATGGTATGTATGAGTTTTTTCTTTTTCTTATTTCTTTTTCTAGAGTGATGCAACTGTTCGAAAAATGATCATGGTGATTAATACACAGCTATGTGATCATATTGTTAGCCATTGTACATGTATGGAATGTATGTGTGTGAAGATTTATCAATAAAAATATTAATATATAAATAAATAAGGGTACATCTATATAATAGAAATGTATGGAACTGTTTAATAATCTGGCATATACTCTAACTTTTAAAATAAAAAAGAGGTAGATCTCTAAATACTGTCAGGAAAAGATACAAACAGGCAATGGTTAAGTGAAAAAGGCAAGTATTAACAGTATTTAAAAAAAAGAATAGCATTGGTATACAGAGATAAAAAAGGATGAGATATATACTACAAACTATTGACAGTGGTTACATGAAGGTAGAGATACAGAATTCTACATTCTATGATTTATATTCCCGAACAATTGACAATTTAAAAAATAAAACATGTCTGCTAAAATCATAAAAACATAAACATGAAAAAGAATCCTTATGGGCCTGTCAGCTTCACCTGAAAGTTTCTGGGACAGCTCTAGAGCTCATTTTAAAGGCCTTCTTAAAGGGGACCCATGAGAAGGGGTTAATGATGTACTAGTTTTTGTCCATTTGTCTTATGCATCTTTCTGCATTTCAGAGGATAATCCCCTCGGCTTCAAGGACCATTTCTTTCTGAAATCCAAACTGCCATGATATAAGCATGTGTAAAATGATGACGGTAGTGCCAGGCTTTTTTGTCTTTTTCACATGGGCAGCCACCGGGAAACGAACCCGAGAACTCTGCCTGCTGATCCACCGTGGCCCAGGCTTCTTTTTTTTTCAACAAAATCATGATACATGTCTACCATTTATACAATTTAGTGGAATTTGTATATGTTTGACAGTTCCAACGTATTTCTCAGTTTTGACATTCATAATGCCTGGGAATTTGAGAGTGGGGAATATATCAATTAAAAAAAAATTAACCTGGTTAAAAAAAAGATCGAAATGCACAAGGGTATGAAGTAAGCCTCCCTCACCCCACCAGAGTTCCCTGATCTGTGGGTCACCCACTCCTTGAATCCTCCATACACACAGCCCTGTGCCTTGTTTTCCCTCCTAACCCAAATTTCAGCAAACTTTCCATTTCCACGGATCTAGACACAGACCATTAATCCTTCCTGCCGGAATAAAGCTGGCAAGGCAAAAGCTGAGGAAGGGTGAACAGCAAAGACACTGGGCCCGACCTGGCGTCTGGCACACAGAGATGCCACCACTTCACTGAACTCCTGACAAGATCAGAAGTTCCCAGGGCTCCCCCAAAACCAAATACGGGCCTCCCAACAGCCCCAGAACTTCTGACCTACTCGTGGGAAGGGAAATCGGAAACCAGGGTATACTGTAAAAAGTAATGATGAGTACTATGTCTCAGAGGTGGAGTTCTGCAGCTCTAAAAGTCAGTATTTCTACATACAGCAACTGCTAAAGAAGCCAAAAAAGAGATCAGGCTTCAATTAGAGGCAAGAACGAAGCCAATCTGGTTGGGACTAAGGTAAATCAGAATATAGGGTAAAGGATGCTATTGTCTGTATTTTAGAACTTCACCTCTTGTATGAGACCAAAGAAAGGGAGGTCTGTTTTGTCCAAAACCTAAAATTTCTGCAGCACACAATCTAACTTAACCTGTCTGATCAGTTCCGCTAACCTAGACACATGGAGAACTGGGACTGAGCTCTTGCAATTCTGTATAACTTACTGTACAACCCAGAAACATTCCAGAGTATGTGTGGCAGATAATTAAAAAGTGTTAGCAAAGTCCCTTGAGGGACTGGAGAAAAATAAGGAACTATTAAACTTTCCTGCCTGGAAAATCCCTGATACTCTCTCAAACATTAATAGGCCCCAAGTTAATAGGCCAAGCCCCAGACATTGAGGCTTGCTCTTATGAAACTTATTTCTGTAACGGAGACCCTAAGCCTACCTATAATAATATCTAAGAGTTACTTCCAGGAAACCTCTTTTGTTGCTCAGATGTGGCCTCTCTCTCTCTCTAAGCCAAATTCTTCAAGTAAAATCATTATCCTCCTCACTTTGTGGGAAATGACGTCTAGGGACGAGCCTGGCCTGGCACTGTGGGATCGACAATGCCTACCCGACCAAAAGGAGGAAAAGAAATGTAACAAAATAAAGTATCAATAGCTAAGAGATTTCAAATAGAGTCAAGAGTCTACTCTTAATGCAAACATCAGTTAGATATTGCTAAATGCCATGGTATGCCAAGCCCCAACCAACACTATTCCTGTAAATCCTACAGAATACCCAGGGCTCTATAAAAGTTTCACTCACTCAGTTTATTTTTCAGAAACCCAAAACCTCCAGATGGTTCCTAGGCCAGATAAGTCCTGAAACCCAGAGTTACCAGTCTCTCCAAGACCATCAACCAGTTGCATCCCCCATCCCATAATGCTGACACCCTTTTTCAACATGAAGATACAAGAAGTGTGGGAGAAGGATCAAAGAAAAAGGAGAAGGAGGTGTTGTAATAGAGATGACAGGATTTAACAAATGATTGTGACTACTGAATCATTATATTAATATTTCTTTTTAGTCCCCAGTATTTTAGAGCAGCTAGAAGGAAACACCTGAAATGGTGACACTGTAATCCATACCAAACTTTGAAATTTGTTCTAAAACTGTTTGTCAGAATGTACTTTGAAATTTATCACATATATATATATATGTTGTATTTCACAATAAAAAGTGTTGGAAAAAAAAGGAATGGTCAGTATTGTGTCATAAAAACTTTTCCACAGGGAAACAGTCAGGCCAGACTTCCCTGCTGGACATAAATATCTCTGAAGAAATTCTGATTTCTTTCCCGATGCTGAGCTTGGAATGGCACCTTTGCCCCACCAAATGAGGCTGTGGAGGACTCCTTCCCTCTGGGCCAGCACTTTTTTGGCTTTCTTTGGCTTTCTTACTTTCCACGCTCACCGTCCTATAGCCTCCCCACTTTTGAGAAAGCACATCTTGTGGCATCCAGTTGCTCATCCCCAGCACCCCAAGACAGCAGCTCCCACTTCAGGAGGGCTGCCTGTGCCTGGCGTTCAGAAAACCAGGAAGAGAGGCAGCACACATCCTCCCCTGAGTTCTCTATCATTCAGCTCTGGACAAAGCCAAAAATGAGGGGCCAGGGCAATGCCAAAGAAGCTTTGTTTTTAAGGCTGTGCTGTTAACTAGGGCTCCTGGAGACCCTGGTGATGGCTACCAGAGAAAATAAGAGGAAAGAAAAGTAGACGTCAGCTTCTTTCTCCATACCCCTGTCTCCGCTAGGCACGTGACTGGAGCACTGACTCCCGCAGCACCCGAGTCTTATAGGTCAGCTCTGAGAATCCTGCTCCACGGCTGGCAGGACCTCAGCTTAAGAGACTGGTCAGACCACTCTACCAATAGCCCCTCTACTGAATGGAGGGCAAGGAAATTGAAAACAATAAAAGCTGACCCAAATCCACAAGTAGATTACTGAACAGAGGAGTGCTTTAAAATTGACACTTACGGTTAATGAAGTGAAGGTCATGCACATCCCTCCAAAGCCATTCAGAGACAGGGAGATGAAGATGAGCACGGAGAGAGCTGCAGGGGAAGAGGGAGCTCATAAGGGAGGACCACAGCTGAGCCCCAGGGACGCCAAGGCCTGGTCCCTGACTGGAGCAGGCTGAATGAATGGTAAGTCACTGGGACTTGGCTCCTGTCACCTGAGGAGTTGGAGGAGACTCTTCTCCCCATCCTCCTCTTGCTTATTTCTTGGAGTTTGGACTCCGAAAGGTACATCCCCATCCTCCTTCCTCCTTCTCCACCAACTTAATGGCAAGTGAGAGGCCTAAAGAAGCTACTTCGTGAAAATAAAAAAATGTAGGCCCCCAAAGATGAGTTTGGCCAAGATTTTGGAGAAACTCAGGTGTCATTTGGGTGTTGGCTCTTAAAGTCCTTGAGGCAACAGCTCACCCTGAGCAGGGTTAGAACTAGAGAAAGAAATCAGGTGGCTTTGAGGCCATCTTTAAAGTACTGACCTGGGCGGCCCATACAAGGACTCAGCTCATGGCCTCTGTCCTCACCGAGAACCACGGCCCTGAAGAAGTCATCTCTCACATCTGCATCAACGAGGCCATCAGGGATTGCCTCGACTGACCAAGCAATGAAAGAGGAGTTTCACGCACCCTGGGAGCAGGGAGCATCTCTGGGACTTCTGTCTGGGGTGACTGCTCTCTTACCCAGCCACCCGTTTGAGACAGTTAACTGGGTAAAGGCCTGACAGGTTCCTCTTTAACTTGGTCAGTTTGGTCAGTGAGCACCAGGCCCTGTACAGCTGTCCCAGAGCAGGTGGGCCTGGGGTTACCTCTGGGCAACCTCTCCCCAGCCCCCGACAAAAGGTGGAGGAAAAGGGTACTCACAGTTGGGGTTGCTTGCTCCATATGCAATCAGCAAGCAGGAGACAGCAAAGCACGCACTAAAAACAAGTAGAAACAGTACATTATTTATTATTGTTGTTGTTGCTATTATTTGGGGTATTTACTATGCATCAACCATACTTTGAGATTTACATACATTATCTCATTTAATTTAGTAATGTTGAGGAATATAATTGGTCTCATTTTTCTGATGAGGAAAATAAAACTCAAAAAGATTAATTAATTTCTCCAAGGTCACCTGGCTTGGACCTGGTAAGTAGTTCAGGAGGAATTCAAACCCCAAAGCAAAAGCTTGTATGCACTACACTGCATGGCCCCTCTCACCCTCAGACAGGAGAGATCCAAGGCTTTGAAATGAGAAGGGGTAGCAAGTCCTTCTTTGGGGTTCTGTGCCCACTCAGCCAGGGGATGGACGGAGGCCCCCTGGGCATAGAGGAGATGAGTGGCTGCTCCCACACACACCCTCACTCGGCTTTGCCCTGGGACAAAGGCTTCTTTGGCTCTAGAGACTGAATACAACTCATGCCCCCTTTCCCTTCTTAGTCACACATCTTGCTCATTACAAACCTCTGCCCTGCAAGATGCTGATTTCCAACAGGAAATGGGTTGTGAGGACTCTGGCCTGAGTAGCTTGGTGAACTGACCCTGAATCTGGCAGACTGCAGCTTTATAGACCAAACACACACACCCTGGGGTGTACATGATGGTCCACTAGGGGGCCAGGGGTAGGGGAAATATTAGGACTTTTTTATTTTTTTAGGACTTCTATTTTATAGTGTCATAATCTCATTTATTTCACCTTATATAAAGCACATGACACATTAAGAATGGCATGTACATTTATAATTTATAATTCCATGTGTTATATTAGAGGTATGCGTTCAAAATATTTTTTTTCTGATGCAGATGTAAGGTCAAGAAGACTTTGGAAACCAATAATGACAAGCAACTCCAGACTCCCCGGCCCCGGGTCTGAAGTCCTGTGATTTGACGCAGTGCTGGCACCTTAAGAGAATCCAGGACCTACTGACTTAGTGTCACATGGGCTAGGACTCCCACTCTGGGCAGGCATTTGGGGAGCTCCAGTCTGATAGCAGGTGCCAAGGTTTCTTATGGTGCAGACTCATCCCAGGGTCCACCCACCCACCCCCTGTCCCCAGGGAACCCACACTGACCTGCCCAGCAGCCGCAGCTTCCTTGGGCCGTACTTGTCCATGACGATGCCCAGGGGCAAGGTGATGGCACTGAGTAGGAAGGAGCCCACGGTGAAGGCCAAGTTCAGCATCTCGTCCTGGGCCTGGCAGCTGAGCCAGCCATTCATCCAGCTCACCTTCTCGTGTTCCGGCTCTGCTGTGCTCCCCACTGTGCCGTTGGTGACATTCTCTGTGTGAAGCGGGAGGGAAATCTGACCACAGAGTCATGGCAGGGATTCCCAGAGATCACAGAGAGGTTCCCCGCTGGGAACGCCAGGGCAGGCTCTAGGCCCCTCCAGGGCTCACACTAGTCCACAGAGGGACTGACGTCCATCTGGCTCAAGCCCCATGGAGAGGCAAGGCTCTTCGCTTTAGTGGGGGTCACAAACGTCTTGGAGAATCCGATAAAGAAAGCTGTGCTCCTGCTCCCCAGACACTGCACACAAAGTCTTGGCCACAATTTCATGGGCTTCAGGCATCCCTTGAGCCCCAGGTTGGGAATTTCCTTTCTAGGGTGACCAAGGCCTAGAATAATAGGCCTCAGAGCCCAGCCAGGCTGGCGGGCTAGAACCTTCCCAGCAGCTTTGTCCATGGAAATAGAAGACAGTCAGTATGAGGCAGCCCCTAGGTCCCCTGGGGGAGGACAAGCTGCTGATCCCCCCGCAATGCCCTGGTTCTCCTCAGTCAGCGTGGGGAAGAGCGAGTGGGGCTCCTTTACCGGTAAATACACCTGACTTCTCAAATAGGTCAGGGGCCGCCCTCTTCCCCTGTACTCCCTGGCATCGACCGCGCACACACTGTGGCTTAGAGCCCCTTTTGGAAAGCCTTTTCTTTTCCTATTTAACAGTCCAACAGCATTTGCTTTCACTTATTGAGTTGCACCTTCCTTATTTTCCCTGCCCGGGTCACAGCATTATTGTCCCCTGCAGCCACGCCCAGACCCCTCGGAGCCTGGTAGGTCAGGCACACCTGTGCTGCAATCCCCACCCTTAACGGCCCCTTCAAAGTCCATCCAGCACCAAGACAACGAAAAGGGAGAGGAAAAAGTGCTGCAGCAGCTGAGGGCAGGAGGGCGAGGAGATGCTGGGAACAGACTGAGGGCCTCTCTCCTCCCTGGGACTTGCTGGTTAAGAGATGCTGACTAATCCTGCAGAAGCAGGCGCAGGCTCTGATTAGATGTGAGGTCACACTGCAATCTGTCAGGGAAATACTTCTCTTCAGATAACTGCGTACCTCTGGACTGCAGTCCTTAGACACTAGGGCTGTAAAGCGAAGGTCTGTGAAGGGCCTGCCCAGGCCTCCAAGGGCTGCCCCAAGGTCAATGAAAACGATGTCATTGGGCGACTCATTCCATGTGCTGACCTCTGACCAGGAAGCCCTGTGGGGACCATGCTGATGGAGAGTGTGGGGCCAGGCCCGGCCTCTGGGTTCCAGTTTTGGTTCCTCCACTTCCTACCTGTGTATCTTTGGAGACGTGGCTTAATCTCTGTCTTAGTTTCCTTATCTGTAAAATGGGCACAATGTAACAGCATCTACCTCCTAGAGTTAGGGGCAAGATAAAAGACAATCCAGACAACACTCTAGCTGTCATACAGATGCAGAAAGGACTCAGTAAATGATAGCTGGAAGTCATTATTAATATACTATTGTTGAAGGTTCAGGATGGAGATAATGATGCAATTGGCTGGCAGCAGAGCCAGAAGCAGTACCTGGGAGAAGTCTCTACACAGTGTGTGGTAGCAGGGAGCAGATGTCTCCCGGGAGCTGCTGTGACCTAGTCACCTGTGTCCCCAGCACCTCATCTGGACCCTGGTGCACACCAGTTGTTTACTGACAGAATGAAAACAAAGGACTAGATCATAAAGGCCAAAAGGAGGAAGAGAGCGGAGAGGAAGCGGTTCGCGCAGAACCAAGCTGAAGACAGCGGGGATTTAAGGAGAGTAGAGCCACAAGGTTAACCACCTGAAGCTCCGGAAACCCAACCTAACAGGCCAGGTTTCCCCTCTTCCTTTCAGTTTTCCAAAAGAAAACTGACAGCCAGACCACGTGGCAAGCAGGAGCCTCTGAGTCCGGGATCCAGCTCAGAACTGCCCCCACACTGCCTTCGTTGCACGCTTGCGCAGCTCGGCCACCGCGGGGCAGTTTCTGGAAAAGCAGAGCCGCTTCCCAGGTCAGAGCTGGTCTCAGACGTTGGCTCTGCCAGCAGGAAGAGGAGCTGGCTCAGATGTGAGGCGACAGCGTCTCCACACAGCAACTTCCAGGCTGGCAGGCAGATATCAGCAAACCAGCACCGAGGTGACCGAGCAGGCGGGTGGAGAGGACACCCCAGGGCCCGGCGTCACTGGCATGGTCGGGAGGGCGCAGGGACCTGACTGTGGTCACACAGGGGGGTCAGGCCCAGCTGGCGCACAGAGGGATGTGAGATAGCGCAGGGCCAGGAGTGCTGCAGGGACCTCCCTGCTGCAAGCTGGGAGCTGTAGCTGGAGGGTAGCACTGTCTCTGAGTACAGGCACCACCGCGCCCCACCCACACCCCAATTTCCCCAGAAAGGAGCTACTGCTGGTTCCCCAAATCCATGACTTTACTCTTCAAGAGAGAAAAGACAAAATTCCAGGGCAATGTACCCAAGGCAGTCTCCCTGATTTGTTGGAGGTGAGGATGGGGTGGAAATGTCCTAAATAGTTGAGATATCTGGCCTCCTCAGGAGAGAGTCAGGGTAGAAGAAGGACATCTGGAGCCATGTCACCCAGGAACAGGGACCTTATGCTTTAGGCCACCAGCCCCGTCTCCTTAAACAAATCCCTGCCAACAAGGCCACCTGACCCTATGCCTTCTGATCTCTAGACACTGATTTCCAGCAACAGATGACCCTGAGGGAGGAGGGAGGGGAGAGAGAAGTGAGCAGCCTTGCGACTGTCCCTGGCTCCTGGAGGGAAGTAAACCTTTGGTGTGCCCAGAAGCTTTGTTGGCAATAAACAGCTCACATGAATAATCACAGACCCAGCAGATGCCAAAATACAGTCACACCCAGGCTGCCTCCACCTGGGCCTCCGTGGGCCAGGAGAGACACAAACAGACCTGGGGTGACCCTCTGCTCCCGGCCAAGGGCTCAGCCCTCACCCGGCCCCAGCTTTCCTGTTCCTCACCTGTACCTGTTTATTAAACAGGTGCCTCCGCAGTGGGCAGCCAGGTAAGCCCAGGCCAGCCCAGCCAGAGAAGGTGAAACAAGAGTCAGGGGAGGGACTGGTGTGGCCAGAGTGGGTCGAGAACAGGAATAAGGCTGATTAGGGGCAGACTCAGAGCAGAGAAGAGAGAACAATGCCTGCACTGTTGGGCCCCACTCATAGAAGACTCACACACGAAATCTGCAGAGAGGAGGAAAGGGAAGAGATAGGGGACTGGAACCCCACTCAGGCTGCCCTGAGCCTCCCAGGTCAAAGAGGGGGCTCCCCTCCACCCCGAGGAAAAAGAGGTCATAAGGAGCCTCCAGAAGAGCTGGCCTGATGATGCTGGAGGAAGCAAGGGTGAGCCACCTGGCTGAAGGCCGCTCTAAATTCCTGGTCAGCCCCCCTTCTCTGACTGGCTGCTTACTGAGCACCCCCTCCCCCAGGGTCTAGGACCCCCCCCAGACCACCCTGCTCATGGTCCCTGCCTCAGGATCTCCTGCCTCTCTCAAATCCTTAGTCTATCCGGCAACAGGAAGCAGCATCTCAGTCCAGCGGGGGAGATGTGGGTGAGAGGTCAGCCTCGGACACAGACCAAACAAGAGGCAGGACAGTGGCAAAGGGCTGTCCGGGCCCGGTGGGTCAGGGCCTCCCTGCTCGTCGTGGCCACAGCGGCGGCAGCTTCCCTTTACAGAGGTGGGTACGGGCCACCGTGTTCAATGCTAAACTCGTTCGCCGCACCCCAGCTTTCCGTAAGGGGACGCCGGGAGGTTCAGAGCACAGACGTCTCTTGCCCGAGGTCCCACAGCAGCAGAGGGGAAAGTGGGGACTCGGATCCAGGCTGCCCGGCTCCAAGGCTCGGGCTCAACCTCGAGGCTGTACTGACACTGGACACCTGCATGTCGTGTCTCGGAGAGAAATGCTGAGAATGGAGAGCGCCAGAGGCTGTCACACGTCATGTGCGACATGCTCTCAACATCATGCGCACAGCGAAAACAGGACTGCCCCAAGACTCCCCACGAGGTCCCTGGAAGCCAAGCTGTGCTGGACCTTTATGGGACATCCAGAAGCCAAGAAAGGCCGACAGTTGTGGGGGAGGGAAATTAGGTCACGAAATGTGAAAAAAGGCAGGCGGAATGGGTGGGGGTGGGGAAAGCTGAGGACACCAGCCCCTCTCTGTGACACATCCCAAGGCCGTGGGCACAGGCCTGCAGACCCTCTTACCCAGAGCTACAATTTTTTTTTTTTAATTCAAAATAAACTGGTGGGGCGGGGTGGGGGATGGGGAGAGAGATGAAAAGGCATACCCACAGCAACAGAAGTGAAAGGGTGGACTTTCAAAAGCCATAAACTGGCCTTTGGGTGTGGGAAGAGACCATACAAAGGGAGGGGCAGGAAGCAGTGGCAAATGTCTCCCATCCACATCTGCAGTCTTAGCCCACCTCGGTGGGACCAGGCCTGGCCTGCCTCCCAGGTGACAGCAGCCCCTCTTCCTTTTCAGGGGCCACCTTCCCGCTGACCCCCCAACACCCCAACCCCCATAAGCACAGTAACTGTGCCGGCTACATGTCTATGGCTGGACTGTGACTTCCTCGGGGTAGAGGCCGCGCCCCGCCCCCCACCTTCATAGCTCCCACCCCCGCCCCAGTATGGGGCAAGATCTCTACAATTCATAATGGTCTCTCCAATGGGTAACTCCGAACATGGCCCCCTCCTGTTTCCAGGGCTTCCTCTAATCCCCCACGTGGGCCCTTCCCGCCTTTCCTGTCACCTCCTGCCAGGCCCGTCCCTTCTTGCTGTGCTCCAGCCACCGTGGTCTCCTCTCCTGTCTTCCCCCATGCTGTTCACC
>PVIY010054639.1:0-14139 GCA_004026745.1 Myrmecophaga tridactyla
ATGAAAAACTTAAAATTACAGATCCAAGAAGTACAATGTACCCCAAACAGAATAGATCCAAATAGACATACTCCAAGACACTTACTAATCAGAATGTCAGATGTCAAAGAGAAAGAATTTTGAAAGCAGCAAGAGAAAAGCAATCCATCACATACAAGGGAAGCCCAATAAGACTATGCATAGATTTCTCAGCAGAAACCATGGAAGCCAAAAGGCAGTGGTATGATATATTTAAGATACTAAAAGAAAAACACTGTCAACCAAGAATTCTATATCCAGCAAAACTGTCCTTCAAAACTGAGGGGACATGAAAACATTTCCAGACAAAAAAATCATTGAGATAATTTGTGACCAAGAGACTGGCTCTGCAAGAAATACTAAAGGGAGCATTAGAGACAGATGGGAAAAGAGAGGAGAGAGAAGTGTGGAGAAATGTGTAGAAAATAAGACTATCAGTAAAGGTAAAAAGAAGAAAAATTAGATATGACATTTAAAATCCAAAAGGCAAAATGGTAGAAGAAAATACTGCCCTTACAGTAATAACACTAAATGTTAGTGAATTAAGCTCCCCAATCAAACGATATAGACTGGCAAAATGGATTAAAATGCAAGACCCATCTACATGTTTTCTACAGCAGATGCATTTTAGACCCAAGGATAAACATAGGTTGAAAGTGAAAGGTTGGGAAAAGATATTTCATGCACACAACAATCAGAAAAGAGCAGGAGTAGCTATATGAATATCCAACAAATTAGACTTCAAATGTAAAACAATTAAAAGAGACAAAGAAGGACACTAAGTGTTAATAAAAGGAGTAATTCAACAAGAAGACATAACAATCATAAATATTTATGCACCGAGCCAGAGTCCTCCAAAATACATGATGCAAACACTGAAAACACTGAAAAAAGAAACAGACACATCTACCATAATAGTTGGAGACTTCAAATCCCCACTCTCATCGATGGCCAGAACATCTAGACATAGGATCAATAAAGAAACAGAGAATTTGAATAATACAATAAATGAACTAAACTTAACAGATATTTATAGAGCATTACATCCTACAACAGCAGGATACATCTTTTTCTCAAGTGCTCATGGATCATTTTCAAGGACAGACCATATACTGGGTCACAGAGAAAGTCTCAATAAATTTAAAAAGATTGAAATCATACAAAGCACTTGTTGGGAAGTTGGGAATCAATAATAGGCAGAGGGTCAGAAAATTCACAAATATATGGAGGCTCAACAACACACTCTTAAAACAACCAGCGGGTCAAGGAAGAAATTACAAGAGAAATCAGTAAATGTCTCAAGGCAAATGAAAATGAAAACACAACATATCAAAATTTATGGGATGCATCAAGGGCAGTGCTAAAAGGGAAATTTATTGCCTTAAATGCCTATTTCAAAAAAGAAGAAAGAGCAAAAATCAAGGAATTAACTCTTCACTAGGAAGAAATAAAGAACAGCAAATAACCCCAAAGCAAACAAAAGGAAAGGAATAACGAAGATTAGAGCAGAAATAAATGAAACTGAGAACATGAGAACAACTGAGAAAATCAACAAACCAGAAGTAGGTTCTATGAGAAAATAAATAAGATTGATGGACCCTTAGCAAGGTTTACAAAAAGAAGAAGAGAGAGAATAAATTTTATTTATTTCTAATAAATATTTATTTTATAAATAAATATATTTATTTTATAAATATATAGAAATATTTATTTCTAATTTTATTTCTAATAAATAAAATCAGAAATGGAAGAGGAAACATAACCATTGATCCCACAGAAATAAAGGAGGTAATGAGAGGATATTATAAACAACATTATGCTAATAAACTAGACAATATAGATGAAATGGACAACTTCCTAGAAAGGCATGAATAACCAACATTGACTCGAGAAGAAATAGACTACCACAACAAACAAATCACAAGTAAAGAAACTGAATTAGTCATTAAGAAGCTACCAAAAAAGAAAAGTTCCAGGACCAAATGGCTTCATATGAGAATTCTACCAAACATACAAGAAAGAATTAGTACCAATCCTGCTCACACTCTTCAAAAAAATTGGAGGAGGGAAGCCTACATAACTCATGCTATGAAGCCAACATCACCCTCATACCAAAGCCAGACAAAGGTACAACAAGAAAAGAAAATTACAGATCAATCTCTCTAATGAATTTAGACGCAAAAATCTTCAACAAAATTCTTGCAAATCGAATTAAATTAAAAAAAATTATATGCCATTACTAAGTAGGATTCATCCCAGGTATGCAAGGATGGTTGGGTCAACATAAGAAAATCAATTAACATAATAAACCATATCAACAAATCAAAGCAGAAAAACCACAAGATTATCTCAATTGATGCAGAAAAGGCATCTGACAAAAATTCAACATCCTTTCTGTTGAAAACACTTCAAATTATAGGAATAGAAGGAAAATTCCTCAACATGATAAAGGGAATATATGAAAACCCACAGCTAACATCATCCTCAATGGGAAAAAATTGAAAACTTTCCCCCTAAGATCAGGAATAAGACAAAGACGTCTGCTATCACCATTGTTATTCAACGTGCTGTTGGAAGTTCTAGCTAGAGAATTAGACAAGAAAAAGAAATACAAGGCATCAAAATTGGAAGAAGTAAAATTCTCACTGTTTGCAGATGATATGATACTATATGTCAAACCCCCCAGAAAATCCACAGCAAAATTACTAGAGCTAATAAATGAGTTCAGCAAAGTGGCAGGTTACAAGATCAACGCTCAAAAATCTGTAGTTTCTATACACTAATAATGAGAAATCTGAGGGTAAGATCAAGAAAAAAATTCCATTTACAATTGCAACAAAAAGAATAAAATATTTAGGAATAAATTTAACTAAGAATCCAAAAGACCTATACAAAGAAAACTACAAGAAATTGCTAAAAGAAATCACAGAAGACCTAAATAAATTGAAGGACATACTGTGTTCATGGATTGGAAGACTACATATAGTTAAGATGTCAATTCTATCTAAATTGATTTACAGATTCAATACAATACCAATCAAAATCCCCAAAATTTACTTTTCAGAAATAGAAAAATCAATAACCAAATTTATCTGGAAGGGAAGGTGCTCCGAATAGCTAAAAATATCTTGAGAAAGAAAAATTTAGTCAGAGGTCTCACACTACCTGATTTTAAGGCATATTATGAAGCTACACTGGTCAAAACAGCATGGTACTGGCATAAAGATAGATATACTGACCAGTGGAATTGAATAGAGTGTCCATATATAGACCCTCTCATCTATGGACAATTGATGTTTGATAAGGCAGTCAAGCCAACTCACCTGGGACAGAACAGTCTCTTCAATAAAAGGTGCTTGAAGAACTGGATATCCACATGCAAAAGAATGAAAGAGGATCCTTATTTCACACCCTATACAAAAGTTAACTCGAAATGGATCAAGGACCTGAACATTAGATCTAAGACCATAAAACTTTTAGAAGAAAATGAAGGGAAATATTCTATAAATCTTATAACAGGTGGCAATTTCCTAGATCTTACTCCCAAAGCATGAGCCTTGAAGAAAGAAATAGATAAAAGGGAACTCCTCAAAATTAAACATTTTTGTGCATCAAAGAACTTTGTCAAGAAAATAAAAAGAGCCTACACAATGGGAGACAATATTTGGAAACAATATATCAGATAAGGGTCTAGCATCCAGAATATATAAAGAGATTGTTCACCTCAACAACAAAAAGGCCAATAACAAAATGGGCAAAAGACTTGAACAGACACTTCTCAGAAGAGGAAATACAAATGGCTAAAAGGCACATGAAAAGATGCTCAACTTCCCTGCCTATTAGGGAAATGCGAATCAAAACCACAATGAGATATCATCTCACACCCACCAGAATGGCCATCATCAATAACACAGAAAATGACATGGGCTGGAGAGGATGTGGAGAAAGAGGCACACTTATCTACTGTTGGTGGGAATGTGAAATGGTACAACTGCCATGGAAGGCAGTTTGGCAGTTCCTCAAGAAGCTAAGTATAGAATTGCCATATGACCCAGCAATACCATTGCTAGGTATCTACTCAGAGGACATGAGGGCAAAGACACAAACAGACATTTGCATACCAATGTTTATAGCAGCATTATTTACAATTGCCAAGAGATGAAAACAACCCAAATGCCCATCAATAGACAAGTGGCTAAACAAGCTGTGGTATACACATATGATGGAATATTATGCAGCTGTAAGACAGAATAAAGTTATGAAGTATGTAACAACATGGATGGACCTTGAGGACTTATGCTGCATGAGATTAGACAGAAACAAAAGGAAAAATACTGTATGGTCTCACTGATATTGACTAAAATTGATGAATAAATTCGGAGAATTTCAGTTAAGAACAAGACCATCAAGAGATAGAAATACGGTAGATATTGGGTAATTGGAGCTGAAGGAATACATTTTGTGCAACAGCACTGATTGTAAAAATTCAGAAATGGATAGCACAATACCACCTAACTGTAGCACAATAACGTTAGTACACTGAATGAAGCTGAATGTGAGAATGATAGAGGGAGGAGGTCTGGGGGTACAAATGAAATCAGAAGGAAAGACAACAATAAAGACTGAGATAGTATAATCTAGGAATGCCTAGAGTGTACAATGACAGTAACTAAATGTACAAATTAAAACATGTTTTTGCATGAAAGGAATGTCAATATTGTAGGGTGTTGAAAATAGATGGTAATTCATATTTTAAAACTTTAACTTACGTGTGAGACTAAAAAATGTTTATTTGGTACAAAATTTATATTTTGACTAGTGCATCTCCTAATATAACTTATATGGACAGTTTAATTGAACACCATAAGTACATGGAACCTTGAGTAGGGCATGAGGTTTTGTAGATTTGTCCAAAGTGATGCCCCAATAAATTCCATAGTGATTCGAACAGTGAATAAAAAAGTATTTGCAAAGTCCCCTTGGGGGAATGATGAGAAAGGGGAAAATTCAACCTTCCCATTTGGAGAAGGCCTGATATTCTCACAAGCAGTGAGAACAAAGTTAATAGGCCAAACCCTCAATCTTTTTTTTTTTTTTTTACATGGGCAGACACCAGGAATCGAACCCGGGTCCTCGGGCACAGCAGGCAAGCATTCTTACCTGCTGAGCCACTGTGGCCCACCCTAAACCCTCAATCTTGGGATTTGTTCATATGAAACTTATCCCCACAAAGTATAGGCTAAGCCTACTAAAAATTAGGCCTAAAAGTCACCCCTAGAGAATCTCTTTTGTTGCTCAGATGTGGCCTATCTCTCAGCCAACACGGCAAGCAAACTCACTGCCCTCACCCTCTCTCTGTGGGACATGACACCCAGGAGTATAAACCTCCCTAACAGCATGGGACAGAAATCCTAGAATGAGCTGGGACTCAGCATCAAGGGATTGAGAAAACCTTCTTGACTGAAAAAGGGAAGAGAGAAATGAGACAAAATAGAGTGTCAGTGGCTGAGAGATTTAAAATAGAGTCGACAGATTATCCTGGAGGTTATTCTTACGCATTATATAGATATCCCCTCTATAGTTTAAGGTGTAGTAGAGAGGCTAGAGGGAAGTGCTTGAAACTGTAGAGCTGTGTTCCAGTAGCCATGTTTCTTTAAGGTGACTGTGTAAAGATATAGCTTCCACAGCGTGACTGTGTGATTGTGAAAATCTTGTTCTGATGTTCCTCTTAACCATGGTATGGACAGATGAGTAAAAAATATGGATAAAAATAAATAAATAATAGGGGGAACAAATGTTAAAATAAATTGGGTAGAGGGAAATACTAGTGGTCAATTAGAGGGAGGGGTAAGAGGTATGGTATGTATGAGTTTTTTTCTTTTTATTTCTTTTTCTGGAGTGGTGTAAAATGTTCTGAGAAATGATCATGGTGATAAATATACAACCATGTGATGATATTGTGAGCCATTGAGTGCATACCAAGTATGGAATGTTCATACTTTAAGAATGTTCATGTTTGTATGTTGATTGGTTTTATTAATAAAAAATATATAAAACATTTATTTGGAAGGATAGGGGGCCTCAAATAACCAAAAACATCTTGAAAAAGAAGAATGAAGTTAGAGGACTCACGCCTTCTGATTCTCAAGCATAGTATAAAGCTACAATGGTTAAAACAACATGGTAATGGCATAAAGATAGACTATTTACCAATGGAATTGAATTGAGAGCTCATGGATAGACCCTCTCATCTATGGACAATTGATTTTTGACAATGTAGCCAAGTCCACACAATTGGGACAGAATATACTCTTTAATAAATGGCTCTGGTCAAATTGGAATCCATATCCAAAAGAGAACTTCTATCTCATACTCTACACAAAAAATTAATTCAAGATGGATCAAAGACCTAAATATAAGAGACAGTAGCAAAAAAATCCTAGAAGAAAATATAGGGAAGCATCTTCAAGGAGTTTTTTAGACCTTATACTCAAAGTACAAGCAATGAAAACAACAGATAAATGGGACGTCCTCAAAATTGAATACTTCTGTGTTTCAAAGGACTTTGTCAAAAGGATGAAAAGGCAATCTGCTCAACGGGAAAAAATATTCTGGATGTAGGTCATGTGTCAGTTATATGTGGCTTGTCCTTTCACTCTTTTAATTTATTTTTTTTATGAATAGAAAGTCTTAATTTTAATGTGTCCATTCTAACAAATGTTTACATTTAGTGATTTTTATGCTTCTTTTAAGAAAGATCATGCTGATTTCATGCAGGCAGTCTCTTTATGATTTGTCTTTTTCACTTAGCTCAACCATTCACCTAGAATTGATTTTAGTGTATAGTGTGAGATAGGCGTCAATTTAAAATTTCCCTCTTAGGAATATTCATTTATTCCAGGATGATTTATTTAAAAGTCAGCCCCTCTTCCCCATCCTGCTACTCTACAGCAGCATCCTGCTGCTTTATTTATCATAAATAAAGTCTGTTAATGCTCACTATTATATTGGTCTGATAGTCAATCCTCCCACCAATACTACATGGCATTAATTTCTGTCATTTCAACTAATTTCTTTCAGTATGCATTGCTAAAAGGTAAAGACTTAATCAGGGAACTTCTGCTTGAACTTCAGACATAAAATAGTTGCAAGACAATGTGGCTCCTCCCACTCTAAAAAGAACAAACCAGAATAACCTACAAAATTGTAGCTGAGGATGCAAAGCAACCTAAATAAAATTATCTCCAGAAAATGGTGAGCCCCTTTTGGGACAGAAGAGATTCAAGCTATGTTCATTCTTGACAGTGGCAGGAGTTAAAAAGCAAAGCAAAACAAAACAAACAACAGACCAGATTAGGGGGAAAAAAACCCAGCCAATAGGCTAATGTTTTTTTTTATAATTGATTGTGGCTCAATGGTTTAGGATCCCTAGAAGCTCCGGCCAAAAAAAAAAAAAGAGCGAGAGAGTCAGGACTCACCTGGCAGCTCTTTTCCATGGTTCCTCATTAAATGTTCACACAGAAGACTGAAAGAAAGGCCGTAAAGCTGAGAGGAAGCATCAGAGGCCCGAAGGAGAGGCTGCTACAGCTAGAGGAGGAGCAGGAGTCCCTGAAAGTCCGCTCTGAAGCCCTAAGGGCCTGCTGAAAGCTGAGAACCGAGCAGGAATTGAGAAAAGCCTTCAAAGCCTCCACTGAGTTGAATGATGGGGGAAGGGGAGCGACAGCTGAGAGACCCTCACTCCACAACCTGGCTCTGCTAAAGGCTGAGGGCAACCACAAGAGAACTGAGAAAAAACTCCCCGGGCAATCAGATATCAAGTCCTACTGAAGGAAGGCTGTGGTTCTGCCCTCAACTCCTACGAAGTCAGTGATGAGCTGAATCTAGCTGAGGGAACAACATCTCTCTACAGGTGAGAGTAATTCAGCTGCCGCCCCGCCCCTCTCCACCCAGCACTAGCATTTAACAGAAGGCACTTGCCCTTTTCTGGAGCGTGTCTGCCTCAGTTTAAATGGTTTTACACGTAACTTCTGGCATCAGAAACCATTTTGAGACATCATGAAGAGGCAATAAAGTGAGACCCAACGCAGAACCAGACCCCTGGATGACCCAAATGGTGGAACTATCAGACAGGGACTTTAAAACAAGTATGATAAATATATTAAAGTATCTGGTGGAGAGGACATCCAGCATGTGTACACCAGTGGGCAATTTCAGTACAGATCAAAACCATTAAACAAAAAAAAGAAACCAATTGGAAATGCTACAAATGAAAAAAGCACTGTCAGAGTGGGGAAAAAAACCCACATAGCCGAGGAAACCATTTTATGCTAAACCATTAACAATAGTTCCTTAATAGCATCAAATATCAAGTCAGCATTCAAATGCCCCAAATGGAAGAGTTTTTTTTTTTTTTTTTTTTTTACAGGTAGTTGAATTAAGGCCCATACATTGAAATTGCTTGGTTTGGTCCCTAGGGATCTTTTAATTAGTAGTTTCCCATTTATCTTTTTTTATTTTTTTGGCCCATGTACTTTACAAGTTAAAGAAATTAGGTTTTTCGTCCAACAGTGTTCCAGACTCTGGATTTTGCTAATTCATCTCTAGGTTATCATTTAGCATGTTACTCAGTCCCCAGAATTTCCAGTAAATTAGTAGATCTAGATATTTGATCAGATTCTGTTTCAATCTTTTTTATTAATTTAAAAAAACAGCAAACGAACAAAACATTATTAACATATGATCATTCTGTTCTACATATGTAATCAGTAGTATCTAGTATCTCCATTCTGATTCTTTTAAGTCTATTTTTCTGGTAGGCTATTTTGTGTTTCTCTGTTATTGCATTTCATGTGTATACGTCACTACCAAAATGAACTGAAAAGTTAAATGTTTGAGTTAACCATTTTCAGTTTTGGGGTGTTTACATTTAAAAAAAAATCAGAACAGATCTCATTTTTGGATTTTTCTTAAAATTATTTTTCACTGAATTACTGAGTTTGATTGTATAAAATAAATTTGTGGCTTTTCCACTGTGCAGTTTCCTTTTTAAGTTTCCTTTTGAGCTAACAGACCCATTCCTCTTTAAATTTTCCATTGCATTTTTACAAGGAGATGATCAATCCTTCACCTCACAAGCTATACATCCTGCTGAGTGAATGATCCCTTTGGGCTCACAAATATGCACTAAAAAGATGTCTGCTGATGTTCAGTGACTCCACTAAAGTGGAGCAAGTGCTTCAGGACTTGCTACTGCCTGGCTACCGCTTTGCTTTCATCTGTGACTCTGCCTCAGCTGTCAGCACGAGGGCTGAGTCCTTCTCCCTGGCGGCAAGGCTGAACCGGGTGGGATCCTCTCCTCCTGGAGACCACTCCCTTACTCTAGGATGGCAGTAATACCAAGAAAACACATTCCTCTTCTTTAGTCTCAGAGGGAAAAAAAAAACAGAAAAGAATTAAATTTGTTCGTAAATATCCCCCACTGCATTGCATACCAAATATAAAACAAAATAAATTTGGGGTAAATATGTGATTCTGAGTTTTGGAAAAAAAACGCTTCAATTAATCTTTATGTACATTTGAACACTATCGATGACAACCCTTATTTGGCAGAATGGCATTTAGACAAGCCCATGAACCTCTAGTCTGGTAAGATTAGCAGAGGAGAAAAAAGGGAGATAAAATAGGCACCTATTTACACTGATTTCCATTATGGATACAACCTCAAAATAAGTTACTTGCCCCCCATGTCTTAAATCTTGAGTGAGTCTACACTTGCTGGCCATTTAGGCTTTGCAGCACCTCCAGATCATCAGTACTAGTAGGGCTTAAGTACAAATCCTCCTGTTTTATGGGCAATGACCTTTTAAAATCACTTCTAAAGCTTCAAATCCTTCAGGGCTTTGGAGTTGGCATGTCTGCTTACCTAGAATAAAAGTGTCAGAGCAGGACAGTAAGAATTAAAAGGATGCACACAAAGGTAGGAGCTGAGGAGAATCAAGTAGCATAACAACAAGAAAGTTGCATTATAACAATTGTAAAACCATTTTATTTCATTAAAAATCTTGTTTTTGATATAAGCATATATTCATATATTATACACATATGTGTATATATAAGCTATTGAATTACATGTATATCTAAGCTATCAAATTAAACTGAGTCATTTCTTTAGAGATAAATTGCTTTTAAAGGCAGCTATGTTTTGTGAACAGCTTCTTTTATTTGTATCACTTGCATACACATTCAGAGTTAGGAAGGCAGCATATGAGAGTGGCTCTCTGTACATGTTTTCAAGTTAGACTGCTGGGTTTCAAAATCTGACTTCACCACATTAGGTTGGTGAACTTGGGCAGCTATTATACTTTCTTCTTCTTCTTTTTAAAGTATTTTGTGTACTTTTGGTATGTGTGTTATTCTATAATTTTTTTATTAGAGAAGTTGAGGGTTTACAAAAAAATCGTGCATAAAATACAAGATTCCCATAAACCACCCACAACCAACACTTGCATTGATGAGCAACATTTGTTACAATTTGATGATAGCACTTTCTTGTAATTGTACTATTTTATTTAACAGTAGATACCTTTGTTACAATCAATGAAAAATTATTAAAATAGTACTATTGTCATGTACAGTTTACATTAGGTATATTATTTCAATATACTATCCTATTATTAATAACTTGTATTAGTGCCATATATTTATTGTAATTCATGAAAGAACATTCTTGTACTTATATATAAATTACATTTCATTGTGTACAACAGAGTTCACTGGGTTATACAGTCTGATGTCTTATCTTTTACTTATTTTTGTTTGCATGGGCAGGCACCGGGAATCGAACCCGGGTCTCTGGCATGGCAGGCGACAACTCTGCCTGCTGAGCAACCATGGCCCGCCCTATCTTTTACTTTTTATTTTAGCAACATATATGACCTAAAGTTTCCCCCTTTTAACCACATTCACATATATAATTCAGTGATCTTTGTTTCTATAATTCAAGTTCACTTCTTTTCACTTGACCTAGAACTCTTCTGCTTGCACAGCTCAAACAAGAATTTAGTAGATAGCCCATCTATTTTACTTTGCGGTACCTCATGATCTACTAGTCAATGCCACAAGTCTCTGTGAGTCAGATTATTCTGATTGCTTCTTTTGAGTCTGCAGTTCATTATAGTGGCCGTGCCCACCTTGTGTATGGTGATTAACTGTTGCCACATGTATTCTGCCAACTCAGGATCTGATCACTCTCATTTTGTTTAAGAATTCAAGCTCAGTGGCAGCAGTTCCCTCAGCATCTCTCTCTGCCACTCACCTATAGAGATGGTCTACTACAGAACTCTTCAGGGACAATGGAGCTAGTCTCCCATATTTATTCCCCAAAGTCTTGGTGAAAGATGTGGCCTCTGGACATTCCTGGGGTGTGTAAGTTTCCCATGATAAATCCACTCTAACATTCCTATCTCTCTAAGCCTTTGAATCTCCTCATTTACATTATACCAGGGAAATTCTGGCATTTCAACCTCAGGTGATGTCGGCCACTTTTTGATTCACATTTCAGCCAACCATTCAAACTGTTAACACCTTTCTAACCCCTCAAGCTACAACATCGAATGCAGAATTTCTGCTTATTTGGCCCATATCAATAAATTTAGCTTGATCCAATTTGTATTCCTTCCACCATTATCCCACAACCTTAATATCCATTCCCACACATATTCCCCTGATTTCTATTATATAGTTTGGAAAAATCATGAAGTTCTTTAGGAGTATAGCATACCTCCTCCCGGGTCACACTTCTTGCTTCACCTTTGGGACCTGCTGGGACTTTAGTTTAGTTATAGGTCTCGAAGAAAAGAAGGCTGCAGGGGCTGGGTCATGAAAAGAATAAGAAGAAGCCTTCAAACCAATTACCTCAGGCCATTCTGTTGCAATTTCATCTGGTGAAACAAGACTAATCTCTCCAGACTGAGGAGTGAGGCGTTTCCCCAGGGGAGGCGGTTGCAGGTTTAGCAGACACTGCAGCGTTAATCTCTTTAGGTGGAGTTTGGATGGCAACTCATCTGCATGAATTGGAGGCTAGAAAGTTGTTTCCTCAAGGCAGGCTGGAGGTGGGGTGGCTGTTTCCTCAGGACGGACCATTACAGGTCTATCTATCAAAGAACTCACTAGAATTCAGAGTTTCCATGTCCCCATATTGCAATCATTATTAACCCATATGTCCCTATCCCAAGTTTCAGGATCCCATTCTTTTCCAATCAAAGCCCTCACTTTAACAGCAGACATTCTGTAAGGTTGAGAAGTTAGTTCACATTGTAAACCTGCTATTCACACAATGAGGATCTGTGTCTGGATTTCAGAGATCTCTATCTGCGATCACAGGAAATAAGTTTTCTTCCAGGGCACACATGGAAACTTTTACATCTTTCATACAGTGCTTAAGATGCAAATGTGACGCCTTCAACTCATCCCTTTCCCTTATAACTGTATCCAGTGAATCTAACAACAATCAGCCAACCTCTTAACTCCACAAAACTCCCTTAGGGCATCAAAAACACTCTCCTAGAACCTTGCCTCACATAAACGTACAATTAGCACAAGCAAATGGTAATATTTTGCGTATTTCAAATGCCAACTCAAACCATGGAAGGTCAGTGCCATCTTGCATTGGGGAAACAGAATCATTATAGTGCCTTTGAGTCTAATCAGAGTAGAAAACCAATTGTAAAAACCCATTTTTCAGATTATGTTTCTTAGGAACCACCCCACTCCTGGTACCAAACTGTATGAGTCAGGGTTCTCTAAAGAAACAGAACCAACAGGACATATCCGTAAATTTGAGATTTATAAAGGTGTCTCATGCAACTGTAGAATGCAAGAGTCTCAAATCCATAACGCAGGCTATGAAGCTGACAACTCTGATGAAGGGTCCTGACAGACTCCACTGGAGAGGCTCAGAGGCCAAAGAAATCATGAAAATTCTCTTTCCCTTTAAAATCTTCAACTGATTGGATCAAATTCAGCTGATTTGATTAACTCATCTGCAGGAGACAAGCCCTTAGTTGATCGTAGATGTAATCAGTCACAGATGCAATCAACTGACTGATAATTTAATAAACATCCTGCTAGTTTATCAACTAGCCATGAAATATCCTTGGAGCAACAGGCCAGTGCTTGCCTAAGCAGAGAACTGGGCACCATCACCTGGTCAAGTTGACACCAGAACCTAACCATCACAATGTATTTTTAAACATTTCAAATATCCTACCTTTTTCCAAAATAAGTTTAAGATGTCTCCTTGACTAAAACTTTTAGTTTGTACTTCTACCTTTTCAAAAATTGTATAACTATCCCTATGGCATTTTTTTAAAACTTTTTTTATTAATTAAAAAAAATTAACAAAAAACATTAAGATATCATTCCATTCTACATATACAATCAGTAATTCTTAATATTATCACATAGTTGTATATTCATCATTTCTTAGAACATTTGCATCGATTTAGAAAAAGAAATAAAAAACAACAGAAAAAGAAATAAAATGGTAATAGGGGAAAAAAAGATTATACATACCATACCCCTTACCCCTTGCTTTCATTTACCACTAGCATTTCAAACTGAATTTATTTTAACATTTGTTCCCCCTATTATTTATTTTTATTCCATACGTTCTACTCTTCTGTTGATATAGTAGCTAAAAGGAGCATCAGACACAAGGTTTTCACATTCTCAGCATCTCATTGTGAAAGCTATATCATTGTTCAATCATCATCAAGAAACACGGCTACTGGAACACAGCTCTACATTTTCAGGCAGTTCCCTCCAGCCTCTCCGTTACATCTTGAACAATAAGGTGATATCTACTTAATGCATAAGAATAACCTCCAGGATAAAATTCTTGACTCTGTTTGGAATCTCTCAGTCATTGACACTTAGTCTCATTTCACTCTTCCCCCTTTGGTCGAGAAGGTTCTCTCAATCCCTTGATGTTAATTCTCAGCTCATTCTAGGGTTTTTCTCAGTCCCTTGATGCTGAGTCTCAGCTCATTCCAGGATCTCTGTCCCACGTTGCCAGGAAGGTCCACACCCCTGGGAGTCATGTCCCACGCAGAGAGGGGGAGG
>PVIY010054640.1:0-14167 GCA_004026745.1 Myrmecophaga tridactyla
GGAGGTCAGGGTGGGTGGGGGACAAGTCAGGGGGGCAGTGCCGGGGCCACAGCTGTGCTTCTAACCATGAATGTGCACCCCTTCTCTGGACAGGCTCGCCAGCCGGGATTGGGGTTTGGGCCCGGGGTTGGGGGGCAGAGTCTCATGTCTCTAACGAGCTCCTGGGGGTCCGGCACGCCATGTCCCCCCCGTCAGCATGAGTCGGGGCCTGTTTTAATTGTTTAAAGTCTCTAAAGGGACAGAAGGAGAACAGTGAGCTGCAGTTAACCCAGGGTCATGGAATTATGTGTGTTTTAAACTTTTCTTCGTGCTTTTCTATGGTTTATGTTTTGAACCTGGTTTTTGTTCACAATCAGTTTAGGATTAGAAGAGGCTCCCATGGCCTTTTTAAAGAGAAGCCAGTGGGTGTACTTGGGCTGGATTTCAGACCCGGGATCCAGGGCCGGGCCGCCCACTGGGCTCAGGGGCCTGCCGCTCTCGAGCAGGTGCTCAGGGGCAAGGGGCGCCCCACCCCCCACCCAAGTCCCAGTTTCGGCACCTGGGAAGCCTGGCGGGGGCTGTAGGGTCAGGACAGGTGCCAGCGTCCGGCCCGCCAGGCCCGCCCACAGCCCCCCCGGCAGGCCCCGCTCGAAACAAGAGCTGAGCCTCCGAGCAGCAGCATCCGGGGGTTCCCCAAAGCCCTGCTGCCCCTTGGCTCCCTCACTTGCCTCCTCATCGCGTCTGTGACACGGAGCTGGGGGGAGAAAAACGATCCTTTTGGAGCAGCACCAGCTTGGTCTGGCCAAGGCTGTGGCGGGGCTCTGCTGAGAGCGTCCGTCCCTGGGACACGGCTTCCCTTTGGGGCGCCCCTGATGCTGGTGCCCCCCTGCACACACACCCCCATACAAGGCTGTGTGCTTGACCCTAGGGTGACAGGGGGCAGCCGGGCCGAACGGCCAGGGGCCCCCACCTCGCGGCACCCCACCCCGTGGCTCAGCCCTGCCCCCGAGAAAACCCCAGAAACACTGTGTGCTGTTCTCACGCCACACGCGGTACGCTCAGGCTGTTCAAACCACTGCCGGGTCTCTAAGCCTCTCAGCTGCGGAGGCAGCCAGGCCGCACAGCCGCGGCCCCAGGGCCAGCTGCGCACTGAAGTTAATTAGCCGGATGCGGATGCGCAGAGGTCAGAGAGGGCTTACTTAGCCAGCGCTTCCTCCAGCTGTGTGCTGTCCAGGATTAACCTTTAAAAGGGGTACCTGCCACTCGTGCATCCTTTTCTTGCTTCATATCACAATGTGGGGTTCCCCAGGACCCACAGCCCCCACGGGCTTTCTGGTCTCTAACCCAAATTCCCACCCCCACCCCAGAACCCACAGCCACAGAGTGGGGGCCACCACCCTCAGGGGTCCCTAAAGGCTCCGTCAGAAGGCACCGAAGCTGTGGCCACAGGAGGCTGCCCCCACCCCCGCCCATCCCACCCACCCCTGTTCCGGCTCTTCCCTCCTGCCCCGCCAGGGCTGCACAGAAAACTCATTAGGAACTTGGCAGAGACCAGACTATGTCCTGGGCCCCCCGAAATCCACGGGGCTGCAATGAGTGGCAGCTGGGGCTCCCTGGAGGCCCTGGGGTGGGCGCTCACTCTGCTGGGCTTCTGTTCTGAGGGGTCCGCTCTTACCTTGTCACCAGCTGTCACCCCATCACCCCCCAGGTGCAGAAATGCTGGCATTCTCTACTGATCTCAGATCCTCTCCGTGCTTTGTCCAGCTGGGGTCACTGACCCAGACCCGCTGCGCCTCAAGGGCCTGCTCAGCCCAGTCCACCCCTCCCAGCATCTGGGAGACGACAACCCCCCCCACCCCCCTGGCCCCCCGGACTGGCCAAGACCACAGCTGTCTCCTTTCTCCTCAAGGCGGGCCCGGCCAGGCGCTGCTGGGCAAACACAATTTGCACCCTGAGCCGCTAAGGAGAGCAAAGCACTTGGGCCAGCCCGCAGATGTCACTTCCCGGGCTGCTCGGTCGCTCAGGGCAGCCATGACCCGGGGTTCACACGCCGCCCGCCACAGGACCCGGCCAGGCTCTCACCCCGCGGGCACAGCGGCAGGACCCACTGCCCGCCCAGGTCCCCGCTCAGCAGCCAGTACCCCCGGGCGCCCGGCCTCCCCACCCCCTGCTCGTCTGCACCCCATGCCCGAACCACCCCGCAAATGCTCGCCCCTTGCCTCTGGTCAACTCTCAATGTCCTCATGGGGAACCCGCAGCCTGGACACCTCAACTTGGGAGCAAAAGCCAGGGGGCTCCAAGCACCCCCTGACGGAGGAGAATATTCCCGTTTGGAGCGAGATGTGAAGATCTGAAAAAACTATAAAATCATGGAAGACAAGTTATATACCTGGATTTGCTGCTTTTATTTCTCTTAATTGAGACTAAAAATGCAAGGATACTATTTTAATGTCTTCATAGATCTAAAATCACCTTGCTAGTTTAGTAGCTAATAAAGTATTAACTTACTTTTCATTTTAAGTTCAATTAAAAATGGCTTGTTCAGATGACTGGCACAAATGTACTACATAGCTTGAATTCACTGTGCAATTATTTTAAATAATTTTACTTATTCTGGTAGAGCTCTTGACTTCTACAGAAGATTCCTTACCGAACGTGACTTCTGCACAAAGCCTGTGAGCTTGGTTAGGGCCAGGAGGCTGTGTGGACTCTTGCCTAACATTCTCACAGCCACCACCACATGCACTAGGTCCCAACCAACGGCTGCTGACTTGAAATGAATTTTCATCGTGTTTAATTTTTAAAGTCATCACTAATGACAGTTTCTGCTTTCTCTGAGGCTTCCTTTTTATCCCAAGAAAAGTCACCTGGCATACATACTGCTCCTTCCCATCACTGGCCCGTAGCAGACATCAATAATCAATCCCAGCATCGTTCTCAGAACAGCCCACAGCCCAGAGTGGCAACCTGTTGGCACCGTTGGAGACTAGGCACTGTGGACCTGGGTTCTATCCCAGCTCCACGTGAGCTCCTAGCCAGCCACGTGACTCCTGACAAATCACTCTCTCTCTCTCCGCCTAATGATGACATGAGTGGTTTGGCATCTGAGAGCTAATGTATTCTTCTACATTAATAAAGGCGTATTCTTTTACAAAATGCATTCTTTTCCTAAAATAAAAGTTGGTACAATTGGCACAAACATGTCCTTCTGTGAAAATGTCTTAGCCGACAAAGGAAATGTATTTAAGCTGAGAACGATGTCTGAAAATATATCTTCAAAATCTAGTTTTCAATTTACTGCTTGTTTTTGATCCAGAAAAATGAAGAGGCCATAAGACGCCATGGAAAGCTCTTCCATCGGCACCCCTTTGCCTGCTTGCTGCCACCCCAGGCGCACCTGTGCACACCTGCCACCTATGGGGTTGCCCACCCCTTGCCTCTTCTACACCCGTCAGCTGCTTTCACCCCCAGGACCACCCTGACCCTGAGAGGGGGCAACCTGTCCCTCTCCTCTGAGCTGCTGCCCCCACTGCCATGATTGTGTGCAGGCCTCTCTCTCCTCCTGGGCTCCAGGCTCCCTGAGGGCAGAGACTCGTTCTTTTCACGTCGATAACCCTAATGCCCACACTGGGTGGAGGCGCTCGGTAAAGACTTTATGAGAAATAGGCTTCAACATATACACTCGTAAAGCACCAAGGTGACACTCGTCAGATAACAAGCTCACAACCATCTGTAATACCCTCATTCACTTTATTAACTTTCTTCTCAATTTCTAAGAAAAATTGTAATTCCCAAATACTTTGTTTTATTGGAGCCATTTGTAAGGTTCTTTGAAAAAGTGTCCTGCGTGAGGCAGATGTAAAGGCTGATTTGATTTTACCCTAATATCTTCCTATCCTGTAATTCTGAGAAATCACATTTGTAGAGGAAAGACACGGGACACGATGGACATGTATTTGCTTCATGGGGAAAAACACTCAATATTCCAAGTCACCCCAGTCTCCCCGTATTTTAAAGACCTTACAGCAGAGCCAAGGCCCCCTTGTCGTAAATGCTTCCATGGACTAGTACCAGATGACATTCTGCTTTGTATCACTCACTGGCTGTCTCGTGGGACATATCTGGCCTCAGAGGAGAATAACCGTAAATTTGATTATTTCTGTACAATTCGAGTGGCCAAGTACACAGTCGGCACTCAGTAAGTGCGCACTGATTAACACAGCGTGCCACCTGAGCCCTGCCGGCCTCCTGCAGGCAGGGGCTGTGTGTGGGTGCGGCACTGGGCATGGGTTGGGGTTGCTGCTCTCTCGCTGCCCCCCACCATCCAGGCCCAGCGAGGCGGGCACCAGTGAGGGGTGGGCAGAGGCAGGGCGTACCCGCCGGGCACCGTCACGGCCACACATGGGCACACCCAGGATTTCTCAAACTTTACTCTTCTCACAAACCAAACGTAGCTAGCCACGGAAGCTGGCCATGGGCCAGGAACAGTTCTGAATATTTGATATGCGTCAACTCACTCGGACGTTGTCTGAACTGAGTTGAGTGTCCCGGTGGGGCAGCTCTGCGTCCCAAGCCAGCCTCTGGGTCCCTAGGGGCAGGTAGAGGGCGCAGGAGGTGCCAGCTCCAGCCAGGGGCTGGGTGGAAGCCACGGACAGCATGCTGGCATGCAGGGGGTGACAGGCTGACCCGGGTCTCTTCAGCCTCTCCCCGGGTAGGACACAGGCCATGACCAGAATGGCATGAGGCATGCCCAGGAGGCGGGCGGGTACACTGGGCTCTGAGGGCAGGCAGACGGGCAGGGAAGGCCGTGTGTTCCCAGCCCCGAGCCCTCTTGGCAGCCATGATAGTGGCTCTTAGGACAAGAATGACACCTCCGCCGCCAGGCAAGGGGGTGATATGGTCCTGCCTTCGCAGCCTTGGCCCCTCGGGGGCTGCACAGGCTAGGGGAACACCTGTGGGTGTTCTTTTTAACCACTTGGGGTGCTGAGCGGTGACCCACCCTACAAGGGCAGTGCCCCCCCTTCCGTGGCCAACATGCGGGACAGGCCAGCCTCGCACCAGCCTGACCCCAGGGCTCCCTCGTTCCTCCTGCGGAGGCAGCCCCGCGGGACAGAGGCCGTGGAGGCTGGGGTGACCCCCCGCCAGGGCCTCACGGAGGGTCCCGGGTGCCAGCTGCATTGGCAGCAGCTGGGAGCAGGGGCAATGCAAGACCGCCAGGGGCCATCTGACCCAGTGTTGCTCTGGAGCCGGCACCCGGGTGAAGCCTGTGCCTGGGCACTAGCATTCCTATCCAGGAACCTACAGCCTCCAGAGGGCTCCTAGGCCAGGTGAGTCCTGAAACCCAGAGGGCCCAGCCTCTCCAGAACATCAGCTAGCTCCATCCCCCTATCCCATATTATCAGCATCCCTTTTCAACATGAAAAAGTTAGAATGGGCATTAAAAAAAAATCCCTAAAGAGTGGGAGCAAGATCAAACGAGAGGTAGAGTTATAACAGAGGAGATGGGATCGAACCGATGAGTATGAGTGCTAAATCACTGATTTTAGTGTCCAGTGTCTCAAAGGAGCTAGAGGGAAAAACCTAAACTTGTGTTATTATAACCCATAGCAAATTCTAAAAGCTGTTCTACAACTAATTGTTGCGGTATGCTTTGAAATTTATTGCTCTTTTGTTTATATATTATTTTCACAATTAAAAATGCTAATGAGAAAAAAAAAGGTCTGTGCATGGGCTGGAACTTTAAAACCCACTGGTCCTCAGGCCAGGCCCCAGCCCGATGGCTGACAGCGGGCGCCAGGGGTCAGCTCCTTTTAAGCCGCCGGCGGGGTGGGACATCGGCATTCCAGGGGCACGGAGGCCGCAGGGCGCCTCAGCTGGGCGTGGAGGGTGCCACCCGGCCATCAGACCTGACATGGGTGACACAGCCCTTCCCCTGGCAATAGGGACAAATTCACGGAAGGCCTGTGAGTAGTTTCAGGCCAGGGGGAGCAGGCTCAGGGGTTTTACACAATTGAAAGAGAAAACGCCTCTTTTCCGATGAGTCTGGGAGGAGGTGAGTCTAGAAAGTGGACACTCTGAGAGGTGAAGGGAGAAAACCAAACCCGCCCAGGCTGCTATCTGGAGTCCTGGATCCAGCTCTGCCTGAAGCCGGTGACATTCTGGTCACATGAGCCTCCACGCCTGTCTCCGGTCTTTTCAAAGTCACGCATCCTTTGCCAGCCTTTCTCGTCAGAGGAGAGCCCCAGTGGTTCCCTGAGCAAACAAGGGCAGGTGCATGAGCGAGCCTCCCAGCCCTCGGAGTCACCCGGAGGTGCATGAGCGAGCCTCCCAGCCCTGGGAGTCACCCGGAGGTGCATGAGCGAGCTTCCCAGCCCTGGGAGTCACCCGGAGGTGATCCCTAGGCTGCGTTTCACAGCCATAAGACCAGAGGGCGGGGGCACGTGGGGACAGCTGCGCGGGGACAGGCTGGGCACCAACACAGGGGTATCCACAAAGGAAGAGCCTCTTCACCGAAAGCTCCCTGCAGGGCAGAGCCGAGACGCGCTTGTCACCTGTGGGCAGCTGGTGCCAGCGGAAAAACCAACTCCAGCTCCCACGCCTGGCACTTTCCTGGAGGCCTCA
Source organism: Myrmecophaga tridactyla (assembly GCA_004026745.1). Taxonomy (NCBI): domain Eukaryota; kingdom Metazoa; phylum Chordata; class Mammalia; order Pilosa; family Myrmecophagidae; genus Myrmecophaga; species Myrmecophaga tridactyla. Next base: position 6,601 of record PVIY010054640.1, read on the forward strand.
CTTCTCCCGTCAGGTGGGGAATCAATCCAGCGAGGGGAGGCGCAGGGGGCTGGTGGGGGCCAGGCCCGGGGCTGGGGCAGGCCAGTCAGCTCACAGGGATAGGACCACACAGCACCCTCATGGGAGAAGGAGACAAACGGACCTGCAGTGCCATCTCCCCTCCAGAGACCAGGACCATGAACCACGCCCAGAGCCCAGAAGCGGCCCATCGGGGCTGCAAAGGAGGCCGGGGTGCTCCCCCGATGAGCTGCATCCTACAGCAGGGCTGCAGGTCTCAGGCACCTGCGCAGGTGGCTCTGGTCGGCACCCCTGCCGGGTGAGAGGCAGGTGCCCGCTGCTCCCCGGCCCTCTGACCCCCTCATGGCAGCTCCAACACAAAGTGTCACTTGTGAACCAGAAATGACAAAACCGCTCCGTTCCACGGGAGGGAGAAGCCTGGGACAGAAAGGCTGCCGGCTAGGGGTCCGCCTCGAGTCCTGGTCTGTCCCCTGCTGCTGGACATCAGCTGCTCACCTATGAGACAGGGGCAGCACGACCCGCTGCACAGGCGGCTGGATGAGATGATGTAATGTGCAAATAAAGCATGGTGCTAATGCTGGGAACGTGGCTCACTGTTATTTTTGGCATTTCTCAAAACGCAGCACATGGCACCCACCTCCACCACCTCCACACCAAGCCGGCGCTGGCCGTCCCGTCCCTAACGCACCAGGGTTCAGAAATAGTTCCACCCGCAGCAGAGGTTCTGTGGCTGGAGGGCAGCCTGTGCCGAAGCGGGAAGGGACAGACCCCCAACGACCCCCCCACGCCCTGGAGACACATGGCCATCACCTCCCACTCCCTCCAGCGTCAGTAGTGCCAAGTCCAAGAGAGAACAGGAACCAGCAGCAAACTCCCAGGTACAGACCAAATGACTCAGAGCCTGTCCGGCTCCTGGAGCCAGCAGGGACGGGCCTAGCAGTGGCCCAGCACAGCCAGGGAGCTATCCACACCTCAGGACCGGTTTTCACCCAGGGCTAGAAGTAGGTGCAAAAGGAGGGAAGACGAAGGGCCAATTGCGAACCCCGCCTTCTCCCTCCCACAGTGACAGAGCCAGCCACCCAGCCCCACTCCAGGACCCCGCCCCGCCCTGCCACCGCCACCCAATGCAGCTCCACCCAAAAGAGGACAGCACCGCTGATGGCCCCTCCTCCAGGCCCCTGAGAGGTGGGAGCGTGAACTTGGGACTTCCAGGGAGGGGCATCAGGGCCAGGCCTCCTACCTGAAACCCTGGAAACAAGCGCCCCCTGAGCTGTTTACCTGGCAAAGAGGGGGTAAGAGGGTGGCTGGTGCAGAAAGGCGTGGGACGGGGAGGGTGCGTGTGCATGCAGAAATTAGGTCCCTTGTATTCTGGGATCATCAGCAGGAACTGTAGCTCAGATACAGCCAGCAGTTTACGGAGAGGGTCATCGGCTCCGTAACTGTCAGTGGACTCCATGGAGTGGGTCAGTCCCTCAGCAACTATAAATGGGGGGCGGGGAGTAGACTCAGACAGCCTGGCAGTTCAGCTCCAGCCTCGGACATCGTCACCCCCTACTGCGGCCAATCTGAAAGCCTCTCCTCTGCCTTTATTCCCGGGATCCGCCACACCAAGGTGAAGCTGCTGGTGGGATGTGCGCCTGCTCCCCAAAGCCTTCTCAGCGGCATAAATCACAGCCAAGAGCCATAATAAAGCTACTGGGAGGACAGTGTGACAGATGCTGGAGACCTGGGTTCAATTCCCAGTGCCTGCCCATGCGGGGGAGAAAAAAACACTATTGGGAGAATGCTGACAATTCACAACAAAATAATCATCACAAGAGTATGACTGATAAGAATTAAATTATTTTTACAATTAAATGACTGGTGAGAATTAAAAAAAAATAAACTTAGTAAAACTGCATAAGGCAAAACAGAAAATGCAGATGAATATATGGCCTTTAGGAGCCGAGGATCTCATGGGTGGTAAAAATTGAGGCTTGCGTTTGGCAATCAATCATTTTTCAGGCAAGGGCAGTGAGTTATGCAACCTGCCCTATGCCACAAAGTGAATTAGTGCTACAACCAAGGCTCTGTGCTAACAGTAAGTGAAGGCTAAGAGCTGTCAACTGCCTGGCTGAGTGTGGAAGGAGTTCCCCAATATGCACAGGGTACCTTGGAAAAGACTAAGAGACTTACAGATTCTAATGTTAACAGAAATCTCTGTCCAAACATTGGTTGATCACTAAGCTAACTGAACAGAGCTTTCAGCAATGACACATGGCAAAGAATAAAGACTCATAGAATTAGTTCAGAAAAGTCACTAAGCAGACACGCCAACACAACTAAAAATCCAAGTTGGGAAGAAAATCTGATATCCTGAGATATCACGTTATAGTATTTAAAATTTTCAACAACAAAAACATGAGACATGCAAAGAAACAAGAAAGTATGGCCCAAACAGAAAAAATGCAATCAAAAAAATTTTAATAAGAAAAAATATAAAATAGTTATTTTAATATTTTCAAAGAACTAAAGGAAACCAGGTCCAAAGTACTGAGGCATAAGAATGATGTCTCATTGAATAGAGAATATCAATAAAGACATAGAAATTATACAAATAACCAACAGAAATTATAGAGTTGAAAAGTACAACAACTGAAATGAAAAATTCACCAGAGGGGTAGCAGATTTGAAATGTCAAAAGAATCAGCAAACTTGAAACAGGTCAATTCAATTGAGATTATCCAGTCTGAGGAACAGAAAGAAAACAATGAAGAAAACTGAACAGAACCTCAGAGGCCTGTAGGACACCATCAAGTGTGCCAACATATGCATTCAGGGAGTCCCAGCAGGAGAGGAGAAAGGTGCAGAAAGAGTATCTGAAGAATAAATGGCCAAATACTTTCAAATGCCAATAAAAAACATCAGTCTACACATCCAAGAAGCTCAATGAACTCTACCTAGAATAAACTCCAAGAAATCCACACCTGAATACAACATAATCAAACTGTCCCCAGAAGGCATGGTCTGTGTAGCTTTGTACTCAGTTTTGAAATTGGGAATGGGCAGGTTCTAACTTTATTCTTTTTCAAGACTGTTTTGGCTATTCTGGGTCCTTGCTTTTCCATATGAATTTTAGGAGCAGCTTATCGATTCCTGAAAAAGCCCAGCTAGAATTTGATAGAGACTTCATTGAGAGTGTAAAACAATTTGGGAACTACAACCCATTGTAACAGTATCAGGTCACATCTATAAACGATAGGGCTCCAGTACCATTTGGCGGGAAGGCGGCATTTGCAGAGAAGCTCAGCTGGGAGGGGCTTCCACAAGACGAGCCACCACATAAAGGCAGGGCGAGGGGCAGGGCCCGCAGCCCAGAGACGCTGCCGCAGATGGGGTGCCCCTCAGAGCTGTAACAGGAAAACCTCGGGGCAAGCCCATTTCACCCCAGAGTTGGGGAGGCCCTCCTGGCTCCACTTTGGTGAGCTGAAGGAAGGTGACTCTATGTCCTGTGAGGAGATGGGTAAGGACATGATTTGGGGGGAAGGAGCTCTGCGAAACTCCCTCAACAGCCCCGACTTCTTCAGCGCCACCCTCTCCCCAGAAGGCGTGCGGTGTCAGTGCTGTCATCGCTCTGTTGTCTGGCCACTCTTGCCTCCCAACAGGACTGCAGGTAATTCAAGGAGGGGGGGAGCCATGCCTCAGGGGCAACACGACAGCCCAGGGGGGCCCTGGCTGCGTGCTCAGCACGCTCTCGAGCAGGGGGTGCCAAGATCTTGCAGCCTGGACCTGAGGCTTTTCCCGCCATGGTGAGGCCAGAAGGGAGGGATGCTCAGCCCAGAAGAAAGCGAAAGCCAGGCCAAGGACAAGGGTGGAAGGTCCAACAGGAAGCCTGCCCGACACTGTGGGGGGTTCCAATCACAGGGCAAGACATACCTACACAGGGCGCTGCGGGAAGGCAGGATACATGATGGGGGGCTGGGGGGCGTGTGCAGCCACATGAGGGGGGACACAGGCGAGGCCACGCCCAAGCTGGGCCAAGGCTCTGGGACTCGGTTCTAAAAGCAGCATGACCATTTCACGGTTTTCAGCAGGGAGTGATGCCAGGTGGCGGCAGGGGATGGAGAGCCATGGACCAGTTGAGGTTATTTAGAAGACAGAGCCCGCAGGAGATAAAGCCCGAAACAGGGCTGGGAGGCGAAGCAAAGATGCCCAGGACCCACCCCAGCTTCAGATGTGGGTGCTGGCTGGGTGGGTGGGAGAGCCACTCACTTGGACATGGGAGCAGGTTGGCTGGGGACAGGGAACAGAGACAAGCCGCCGTTCTGGACATGTGCATGCCTTCAGAGGGGAAGATGTTTTAAGGGAGTGAATCAAAAGCTGAAAGAGTGTGATATTCTAAGTGTAGCAACATTCATACAAACACCCACGAAGGGAAATAAACCCTGAAAGTGGTCAGAAATTCACCCAGATCTGAACCTTACATTCAACTCTGGGCAGATCCGGAGCAGGGTGGCAAGCTCGACGCTCACACACTGCGGCCCTGAATGAGTCCCGGCGGCGTGGAAGCGAGACCCTGGCTGGGGCGGGACTCAGGGTAGGGGTGGGTCTCTAAATCCCAGCACAGGTGGGGCTTGCACCTGTGTTCAGGGTGAGGCAATTCAGGCACTGCTCACTCGCTGGTGTTTGTTTTTATTCTACTTTTTAAATGATCATCCAGGAAATCCACTTGTTTTTGGTGTCGAGTTCCCTGAGTTTGGCACATGGACAGATTCATGCAGTCTCTGCCACGCTGTTCCTCCACAGTCAGACACTTCTCCACCCTCCCCTCCCCAGCCCCGACAACCCTGCTCTGGTCTCTGCCATTCTGGTTTTGTCTCTTTGAGGCTGTCACATAGGGATCGCACAGCACCTAACATTCTGAAACTGATTTCTTCCCCCTAAGCATAAAGCCCTGAGACTCACCCCAGTAGCTGCACATCACAAGTTTGTTCCTTTTCCCCTTTGGCCTTGTAACGCTGTGACAGCATTGTAAAGGCCTATGTGCCTCGCGTGGAAGCCGAAGAAATGGTCTGCCGCGAGATGCCCCGATAGCTGCCAACCAAATTCATAACATGGACAACAAAAAGATCAGTGACGCTTGCTGAAATGGATTAATAAAACCCTGAGGGTTTTGCTTAGTACTACTTTTCCTGGTCTTTTTTTTTTTTCTCCCTACTCAGGTCCTCTTTATTTATTTATTTATTTATTTTTGCATGGGCAGGCTCCGGGAATCAAACCCCGGTCTCAGGCATGGCAGGTAAGAATTCTGTCACTGAGCCACCGTTGCACGGCCCGTACTTACTTCCTTTTTTACTGGACACGTAGAAGTTACACCATTCCTGCAGCCTCTGTTGTATTATACAGTAGATGTTATCATATTTATGAAAACATGTGTCATATTCAGTTTACATTGTATCATACTTCTGTTTGTGATCATAACACATCTTTAGTTCCTGGAAATCCTGAATAACAAATTTTCACTTTGCTTATTTTCTGGTATTCCACCTGACCCAGTTTCCAGAAGAAGGGATAATTGTAGTCTTGGGTCATGATTCAAAGCAAGTCAGCATATTTCCTGGTCATTTTTAACTCCTGAGATAGGGATGCTCCTTGTAAGTCAATGAAAAAAAAAAGAAAAATTAACCTTTATTTTAATTATTTGCAAACCTAACCGGGGACACGGTGGAGTGTGGGTTACTGTTTCTCCTGACCGTGTCCCGGAAGGCAGAGGCAAGCAGGGGGCCTCCCGGCCGGTGCACTCAGCACTTCACAGTCTCCCCAGCCGCGGGGCAGCTCGGCCACCAGCCCTCCCCGCCGACCCCTCAGCAAACATCAACTGAGGACCCTGCGTGCCCTGAGGACGGAGAAGGCAGCAGGTAACTGGGGGTGGGAGTGGGGGGCAGCTCCAGGGGGTCCCCCAGCCTGGGCCGCCCAGCGCTGCCTCCACGTGGTCATGCCTCCACGTGGTCACCACCGCTGGGTCAGGAAGCCCCGGGCCGGCGCGGCCACGCGGGAAGTAGGCAGGGCATTTACACCTGTCCCACCCCGTGGGAAAAAACGGACTTCACTGTGGTGTTAGGGCTTCGCTAGCACAAACACCCTGGAGCCGCGGACGGGAATCGCTCCTGCTCGCTGGGCTGCGGTGTGGCCTTTACCACCGGTTTGCTGGACAGTTTTTCACCCGGGATGGAGGAAACCACAGTCTGCGAGCTACACTCGCTCGGGAGACCCCGGGGCAGTCCTCGAGCCCTAAAATCGTGAGGACGGAGCCCTTGCCACCATGAAGCTTGTGTCATGCATGAGAATGGGGTGGGGGTGGGGGGCTTGGCGATGGGTCCGGCCACCCAGGGGAGGAGGCTGGCGTGGCCACCGCCTCCCGACCCCAGCAGCGCGCACCTGCCCCGGGGGGCTCCCCGCGGGGCTCCCGCTGGCTCTGGGGGCGCAGACCCCCGGGTGGGCCGGCCTCCCGCCCTCGGGCGCCCGCCCCGCGCCTCCCGTCTTGCACCTCCCATCTTCTCCAGGCCCGGAAAGGCGGAGGGCAGCGAGGCGGGCCCCCCAGGAGGGCGCGTGGGGGGACTGTGCACCTCGGGCAGGGACGCGCCCTTCTCTGCCGGAAAAGGTGACTTTCTTCCTAAAGGAGGCAGGCGGCGGCCCCCCGCGCGGCCCTCCCGGCCTGGGCGCCCACCAGGAAGGGCCCTTCATTTCCCCTTCAATGTTAAAGGCGAGGGAAGGAAAACTGGCTTTAAACCCCGGGAATTCTGACACTCGGGGCCCCCGTGCTCTTAAAGCAGCAGCGCCGTGCGCCCCCCTCCCCCGCCCTCAGTCATCCCCTGCCCTGTGCGGGGTGGGGGTGCCCGGCCGCCTCCCCCCAGACCCCTCCCCGCCCAGCGGGCCGAGCGCTGCCCCCACAGCCCGCTGCGTGCCTGGCCCGGCAGGCCTGGGAACACCCCCCCCCCGCACCCCCCCCCCAGCACCCGCGGGCCCGCCAGGCGCCGCGCGCTCCGCCACCGGCAGTGGGAAGGGGAGGGGGGCTGCGACCTTCGCCACGCCCCCGAGTGGGGCCGGATCACACGCGGATCCTCACACGGCCCGCGGGAGAGACCTGGCGTGGGCTCGCCAGGTCCCTGCGAGAAAGAACGGAAACGGCCCCGGGGGGTGGGGGGTGCGTGCAGGGCGGGCATCACTCGGGGATTTGCGAGCCTGGGAGGGTTCGTGGGAGCTGGGCGTCCAGACACGGCCCCAAGGACAAGTCAGATGAGGCGGCCGGGGGTTCCGGGGGTCCGGGGGGGAGCCCGAGCGGGGACCGGGAGGTGGCAGGAAAGTCGGCGTCCGGAGACGCGGCAGCCAGCCCGGCTGGCGTGGGAGCCGCAGATGCCCAGGAGATGCCAGAAAAGGGCCGAGGGCGCGGCCGCAGGGTGCGGGGCTGGGAACCCCGAGGCCGCTGGGGGGGCTCTGGTCGGGAAGCGCTGCGTGAAGGGGGCCTGGGGATAAAGCCGGCCGAGCAGCGCCTTCTCCAGCACCGCCTCCC